>VZTV01061249.1:10391-57155 GCA_013400875.1 Anhinga rufa
GAACTTCGCCGTGCGGGGTCGGGGCGGGGGGGGACGGGCCCGCACGGACCGGCGCTGACGCCCCCACCGGCCCCGCACCCCCGCACCGGGCACCTGCGCCGCCCCGGCACCTGCCCCTCCATCGCCCACCCCGCGCCCCGGCGGGGACGGAGGGCGGGACACCGGCCCCGCCGCTCCCGGGTGATGTCCCCGGGCCGCCGCGGGCAGCTGAGGCCTGACGGGCTCATCGCAGCTGTGGCCCCCCTCGGCATGGCGCCCTGGCAACCCGGGGTGCAGCTGAGACCCCCCGCCGTGGATGAGGACCTGCGGTGCCCGAGGCTTTCCCAAGGGATCACTGTGGGGCCAGTGACAAAACTGGGTTGGCTGGTGTCCCTGGGGAAAGGAGGCTGTTGTGGATTCTCTGGTGTCTAATACGGGGGTGAGCCCTTCCCTCAGCAGGGCACCGGCCCCTCCCTCACCTTCCCAGACACCGACTTGCGCAAAACCTGTAGGACGAAAATCTGCTTGAAATCACCCAAAAGCGGTCAGAAGGTAGCTGGCAATGGGGACAACGCTGTACGGGCACAGGGGGAGCGGGGCCCGTTCCCACCCAGCCAGCACCCACTTACACCCCAAAATGTCCTAAAGGCCCCAGCAAGGACTTGTTGTCCCCAGAACAGAGCTGCTCACCCCGCGGTCATCCAAAAATCCATGGCACAGCCAGGATGTGGCCTCAGTGCCAGAGCCCCCTGCCATCCTTCCACAGTGCCTCTGTGGAAAGCAAAGGGGGGGACCCCACCTTTGGGCAGGCAGCTGTCACCCCAGGGCAGCTTTTGGGCACCCAGGTCCCCTGAGACCCTGTGAAAGGATCCAAGCGTGCCGGGGGGGGCAGCAGCGACCCGAGGCAGGGGCTGGGAGCATGTTGTCGGCTGCGGAGTTGGGGATGCAGCGAGGGCATCTCTAAGCACTGCTTTTGCCCAGTTTTGCTTTCCAGTTTTGAAGGAAATGAGGCTATTTGTCACCAAGGAGGGGATGCTGAGCACAGGGCAGCAGCGCCCGGCTGCACCCAGGATGGGGTGGTGTTTGGGGAAGTGCATGGGGGTGAGCTGGCACCAAGCGCCCCCCCCATGCCCAGGCACTTTAATGACCAAAACCCACCAGTTTTTCCCCTCACTGAAGCCACCAGGGGCCATTGCATCGCTCTGGTTGTCACCTGCGTTTTGAAGCAGGCCATGGGGCAGCCGTTCCCATCCATGCTACCTATTTCCCACGGCAGCCTGCAGTATTTGCTCCCCCTGCTTCCCAAAAAAAGACATTTTTCTCCCTTTTTTCACCATTCTGCACTGGGGCTCATGCAGCCCCTTTCCATCAAGCCCCAGTCTCCCCCTCCATCCTCCCCCACCGCCGAAGCCCTTTGCAGGAGCACCGTCCCCTCCCCAGGGCTGGGGCTCTGCATTGACCCCGAAGGTTTCAATGAAACCTGCAGCGGTGACCTTGAAGCGGGGGCCAATCTCACTTGCAAATGTTCCCTTTGATTTTATATTTTTATTATTATTATTATTAAGGCAACAGAGTGTGGATGAAAATTAAGAGAAGAAAAAGAAATCAGTTGAGTGTACCTTGTCTTGCCATGCTCCTGAGCCCGGCAAAGGACCAGGGCTGGGGACAAGGGTCCCACCAGCGAGGACGCCCTATTGAGTCCCACCCTCTGCTGGAGATGGGTCCAGCCTTGGGGCCAGTTTGTGCAAAGCCAAGTCTGCAAAACGTGGCAGCACGGCGCTGCAGAGCTGCCCGCTCCCCTCCTCGGCTCAGCTGCCTCCCCGTGGTCGCTGCTGCCGGGAAATGCTTTTCCTCTGACCGGTTTCAATCTTGTCACTTGGTAATTCCTTGTGCGACGAGACAGAAAACACCCCCCAGACCCTCTTCTCCAGCCCATTTGTTTCCCTGCACACTCTCCTCCTGCTCCCGCTCACTTGCTGCCTTTCAAGGTAATCACTGGCGCTGCAATCGCTCCTCAGGAATTTTTCTTTTTCTTTTCCCCAGGTGCTTAATCACCCTTATTACCCTTTTCTGATTAATTAATTCTAATTAATTTTGCACTATCATTTTTGAGAAGAAGTGACCAGGACGGCACATGTTGTTGCTGGTGATTTGCAAGGCAGGTCCTGCAGCGCTTGCACAGCCCTTCCCTCGTCGGCGTTTAACCCGGGTCCGGGCGGGCGCATGCTGTCCCGTTTGCTGCCATTACTGGCAATTAATAGACCAGCGAAGCCCTCCAAGGCCCTGGGAAGAGCCCTGAGGTACTTTCCTGGGAACCACGTGGGATGCTCCCACCTCCTGTGCTCTGCCAAGACAGCAGGGTTCGACCCCACCAAACCTGCCCCTGCGTCCGCATTTGCCCGGCTCCTTCAGCCGCCTCTGCCGCGCAGTGGCCAAGGCTTGGGAAGTCGGAATAAATTAGGTCAGGGCTTCTCCCCGCTCACCGAGAGCTGCCAAGGCGCTCGGAGGGGTGGCAGAGACACGGGTCCCTTTGCACCAGCCATGCTCCGTCACCTCTCATCTTCCAGCACCGGTGCCAGCCCTTTGCCAGGTACCGGCACAGGCTTCACCCCTGCATTGCCCCAGGGCCTTCAGAGCTGAAACCCAGCGTGGTTTGGGTGATCCTGCCCTTATAATGAAGACACACGTCCCAGGGACAGAGGCCAGCGTCCCTTTGCTGTTTGTCCTGAAAGCAACCCCTGGTCCGTACCTCATCCCCAGCACCCGGCAAGGAGCGGCGACACAAGCTGGGAGGCCGTGGCCGCGCTCATGCCCAGGCGGTTTGTCAGGGATTCCTGTGTCCCCATCACCCACTGGTCGCTGTCCCCAAACGGAGCTGGTCGGATGCTTCTGCTGCCAGGTGGACACCCAGCGCAGCGCAGGGCTGCGATCGTCCATCCCACCTCGCTCCCTCGGCCGCTGGCTCTCACCGGGAGGCTGAAGCATCGCCCCCGCCACTGCTGAACCCCCCCAGCAGCACAAAATATATAAAATGTATTTATTATATATAGTGTAACATAAGCTATATACTGTGTAACTGTATGCTATATACTAGAGAGTATATAATATAGTGTGTATATATATATATACACCTTAAAAAATTCTCTCTATACACTGTGTATAATATTGTGAGTATATATATATATACACACACACACACATTTATATAGAGTAAATGGACCATTTATGCCTATATGTATATATATATGTATAGGTATACAGCATGCCGTATACACCATACATATATACACATATATTTACATACCAGATAGATATAGGTATATGCATATAGATATATGCACATGGATATAGGCATATATATATATGCACACACAAAACATATATCTACATATATATATAACATATTTTTATATATGTATGCATGGTGTACTTGGTACGGTGTGGGGAAAGAAGGGGAGAGAGAGAGTATGTACGTGTGTGTAGTGCACAGTGGAGCTGCCCTGGCTCTGTGGCTGGTGCGGAGCAGCTGGGAGGAAGAGGAGGATGAGGAGGGAGACGCAGAGGAAAGTGCATGGCAAGGAGAAAGAGGGAGAATACAAACTGCTCTGAGTTACAAAAGCTCCCCTCTTTGATTAATTGTACTTTCTGTTTGATAAATGTTACTCATGAGTATAAAATATGCAAAGCACTTAGCAAGTTCACACTGTTTAAAGAACTCAACTAACTAAATTAAAATTCGATGATACGAACGGAGCCGCTGAAGAGCAGCGTGGCAGCGCGCTGTTCGGGGAGCCAGCCCGAGCAGGGAGCCTGCGCCACGGCCATGCATCCCGCCGGCGCATCCCTCCCCAGTGAACCGAACCACGCTGGCCCCAGCGCAGCGGTGCCCAGCCCACGGGAAGGCGCCTTGGGCCCGGCAGCAGCGGGTGGTTTTGGCACGGCCGTGGGTGAGGATTTCTCGTGTGGCCCCCCCCAAAGCGCCAGCTGGGTCCCCGCGGGATGGTGAGGGGCTGTGAGGGGTCAGCCCAGAGCATCCTCGGCTCTGCAGCGCTGCCTGCCCGGGACCGTGCTGCGCAGGCAGGGGTGACCCTGGCACAAGGCTACCTGCTGCCTGGGATGGGGGGGGCTGAATAATTTGCTCTAATTCCCAACTGCCCACCACTGCGGGTGACGGCAGCCACGAACCTAGCTCCAGTGACTGGGGTGGCTCCGGTGGGCACCCAAACCCCCAGACCAGGGGTTTTCCAGCACTGCTGAGTCCTGATGCAGCAACCCCAACATCCCACCCTGCGCTCCCTTCCCTTGAACCACCGTGTTTCCCATCGCACCCCGGCGAGTGTGACACCTCCCTGTATCCTTCCAGACCTTTGAAGAAAACCAGCTCAGCCCTTTCCAGCTTTCCCAAAATGGCAGTCGAGCACCCTCAGGTGAAGGGGAGCCCTCCTGGCGTGGGAAGGATGGGGGACCCTGTTCCCCCCATAGGGTGTCTGCAGTCCTGCCAGCTCCCACCTCTGTCCCAGCTCATGGGCTGGGGGATGCAGCGAGCACTCTGGGGAGGATGCAGTGTGTACTGGGAGGGTGCAGAATGTGCACTGGGAGGGTGCAGAATGTGCACTGGGAGGATGCAGTGTGCACACTCAGCGGTTTCCTTGGCTCCCAGTGCATGGCATGTGCCCAGCTCACCCTGGACATACTGCTTGGCCTCCTGCACTCTCCCATCACCGTCCCAGGTGAGCAGGGCTTGCTGGAGGCAGCTTTGAGCAGCAGCCCTCTGGAAACCTCCGACTTAACAAATCGCCTTGCAGCCAGGACAAGCCCCCGCACGCAGTCCCGCTCCCTCCTTCTCCCACCCACTGCCCCGTGCCCCCAGCACCGGACCCCACGCTCCCCCCATGGGCAGGAGGGCTCCAGCCCCGTGTGCCCCGGGCAAGCGCCACAGGCACTGGACCTTCGCATCCTAATAACTCTACAGCCTAAATACTGACAGAGCTTCAAGTTCGTAATTTTTTGTGATGCCAACAAACCCGCCAGCGTGTTGGTGCTGATGGGCCAAAACCCACTGTGTTTCGCTGCCCAGGGGTATTTCTTCACCTCTTCATTCTCCTGAGCCCCCTCCCAACCCTTCAGCCAAGCCAAGCTCTCGGGGCAAGAAGCTGCCGGCATGGGACGGGCAGGACAGAGGGACTTGACAGGGGGAAAAGGATTTTTTATTTTCAAAGTTAGTCTTCACTAGGCCAATAAATCCTTCTGCAAGGCGTGACCCTGCACCCACTCAGCCCCAACGGGAATAATCTAAAATGACCCACACTCTGCAAAACCTCCTGGGAGTTTTTGCCAGGGAGGGATGAGCTGGTGTGGCATGGCGAGGCGCTGCGGGGGACCCAGCCCCGAGCCCAGCCCCAAGCCCCTGGCATGGCCCTGAGTCCCTGGCACATCCCATTGCAGCACGGATGATGCCGGGCTTGGCGGTAGCAAGCCAGATTATCCTTGCAGTTTGAGCAATGATTTAGCCCCTATGAATCCACCCGGCTGTAAATCCTGGCACAGACAAGCCCCAAACATTCGTTTCAGGCAACGCAGTTTGTGTCATCTCAGCATTAGCATTTACACTCTTATTAATTAATACTTGTTAAACTGAGACTAAAAATAAAGCACTTGGCTCCTCGTCTCAGCTAACGCCTCTTTGCCCTCGCCCGGCAGCACGGCTGGGCTGTGGCAGGCTCAGCACCCGGCTGCTCCCCTCTCCATAGCCAGGAAAGAGGAAAAAAAGAAGGGCTGTGTTGAAGCAGGAATCCTGCTAAAGCAAAATTCACCCCTTTCTGCACAGCCTTGGTGCGACAAACCAACCATCTCAGCTAATGCTAAGGGCGTGCGGCAGCGAGAGGCTCGCCCTCGCCTCCGCTCCTGCCTGGGACAAGGTGTGGGGTGACAGGGATGGCAGCGCATGCAGGGTTTAACCTTTCTTTTCCGTTCCAGCTTCTGAACTTGTTTTTCTTTTGCTGCTTTTTTTCTTCCTGGGCTGGGCTGGCTCAGTTGCACTTCCCATTTGGAGCTGATTTAGTTTCCCAGGCGGGACACCCCGGGAGGGCTCATGTCCAGGAAGGCAAATGGTTAAGCACAGTGGGCGCAGGTGGGTTTTTGTGCCTGCACATGGGCAGGCGCTGCCACCACTGCCTTCAATTAAACCCGAAGGGCAGCAGTTGCTGCAGAAGTCGCTTTTCCCTCCGCGGGGCTGCTGCTGCCCATCAGCATCCTTTTGGATGCAAAGCCAGTGGCTGCACATCAGTAGGTGCTGCTGCTGGGGGAGCTGCAGAGGAGGGAAGGGTCTGAAACAGGGATCAAAAAGGCTTTTGGGGAACCCCATGGGTGAAACCCGGCCGGGTTTGGGCACAGGCGATGGTGCTCCCCACCACACTGCAGCCAAGCATTAAACCCGTGAGGCTCCCTGTTTCCTCCACTCCCAATTGCCTGAGCTCTCGGGCCCCCTTCAGACCTCAGCTAAGCAAAGAAAGCAAAGTCTCAGCACAGGCTGCTTCCCATATAGGTTACATACGTTGCACATGGATCTATAGCACACAGACCTATAGTTCATACAGAGCCGAGGCACACGGCCGGCATGGTGACAGCTGGATGGGGCTGTGTCCACTGCAGCTCCCTGGTGCTATTGCTGGGGAAGGCAGCCTGGCCTGCAATATTTAATAGCAATAATAATAATAATAATAATAATAATAATAATAATAATAATAATAATAATAATAATAATAGTTTTATAACCTTTATTAACGAAAACCCAAAGCCTGCAAATTTACATGACTCTGGGAAAGCCCCAGGTTATCGATCTGTGTGACTTAAAACCACCAAATCTGGCAAGACTTGGCCGTGCTCTTGGCTCGGGTGCTCCTCCCAGAGCCCCTCGGCTTTAATTTTCTTGGAAAGCCCAAGCTCTGGTGGAGCAAAGCTGGTGGCCAGGATCACACCCTCCTTTGCCTGGCATGGACTCGGGGGCGGAGGGGCCCAGGCTGTGGGAGGGACAAGCTGATGCCCAGGTCCCCTCTGAGCCAGGGTCGGGTACCAGAGCTGGCAGCACCGGCGGTGCTTGGTGATGCAGCGCGACTCACACGCATTGGGAGTGAATGTTAATGGTGCCGAGCTCCTGGGAGAAATGATCAAATTCTCTGTGTAAAGCAGGGAGGAGAGGAAGGGGAGGGGGAGGAAGGGAAAATAACTCCACAGATTAATTCTGCTGATGAAAATTAAAATCGAGCATCACCAAACCAACCCCAGAACAAGCTGCTTTGAAGCCACAGCTCAGCCCCGTCCTGGCCGCAGCCACCCTCCAGGGTCTGGTCTGCCCCAGCTTTGCTCCTGCCTCTCCCCCGAAAGCCCCCAGGTGTGTTAAGCCAGCGGCTCTCTGCACAGGTAAATGTGCTGCAGCCTGTGGGGCAGGACCAGGCCCCGGGGCCAGGAGGGGATGGGCTAACCCAGCTATGAGCATCCTGGCTTGAGGAGCGTTTAACTTCATCTCTGGTGCCTTCGCTTCACCCGGCTTTACCTGCCCAGAGGGCAAGTCAGAGGCCCCAGAATGGTGAGGTTTGTTTCAATGCCAAAGATTAAAAAAAATGAAACATTGAAAGGGTTTTATTTATTTTTTATTAACTTCCTGGGTTTTGAGCCTTTAAAGACTTATTTTTTTACTCCCTTGTGCTCTCTGGTGAGGACAGCTCCAAAGGTCCTCCTGGCCTGAGAGGAAAGCAGAGTCTCAGCAGTGATCATGGGATTCCAGGAGTTGCTGCTTTATAAAGAAAATCAGCTTTAAAAAGAATAAAGAACAGCTTTAAAAAGAAAATAAGGTAAGAGTTTGGGAGTGGGCCGTGCCATGAGCTGCTGCAAGATCCGACCCTCCCGGCCGGCAGTTCCCGCCTGCTCTGCTCCTGTCGGAGCTGGAAAACCTCCTGCAGAGCCCGGGAAGTCCCGTGGGAGGGACGTGACTCCAGCATTCCCAGGGCGGCTCTCGGGGCACAAGGGGACTTTCCTTGGCTTGGACCACCATGGGCACATTGGACGGCGCTGAGGAGAGCGCAGGGCTCTGCGCCGGGAGACACGGCGAAGCCTCGGCGATCCATGCTGGGCTCACGATCGCAGCAATCCTGGGGGGCACCCATGGGTGGGACCCCCCCCTGCATGCCCCGCTTGCTGCACCCCACCTTCCCGCTCCCCTCCACCACACCGTCAGCCATCCCCTCTCCTTGGCTGTGATTTCATTTTGATCTCGGGCTGCTTTCCTCCCTCCCTCCATCCCTCCTCCCTCGCTGGCTGCTGCCAAGTCCGCAGGTTCCCGCTGTGACCTTGAGGTGGTTTCTGGAGCTGGTTATGGGTTTCTTAAAGGAGCCGTGGGGGGTCCCACTGCCCCCCTCCTGCTCCCCCAAACCCTGTCCCAGCCACGCACCGGGACCCCCAGGAACGGGGGGAACTGGGAGCGAGAGCAAGGGGGCCCCCAAGGGCACAAAAACTGGGAGAGGGTGGAATTGGCCAGTTCTACAGCCACGGAGCCATGACTCAGCCATGCTCACCACCAACTGCTGTGTTTTCTTCGAGGCCAAACGGCCACTGGAAGGGGGTTCCTGGCCACCAGACCCAGCGCTGTGCGAGGGGAGCCTGGTGCCGGCATCAGTAGGTGTGGGGGTGCTTGGGCTAGTGGGGTGCACCCACCACCCAGTATGAAGGCAGGTCAGTGGCCCTCGCTGACAGCACAGTGGCCTTCAAAGCTCCACAGCCTCCAGCAGTGGCAGGTACTGCTTGAAAGCAAAGGTGATGCTGGCTGCTCCCATCTCCTCTCAAAGCTAAGCCAAGGGGCAAACAACAGCCCACCTGCCACGGAGGACTGCACTGTAAAGCCTGCAGGCAGGCCCCGCTTTCCTTGCTGGGGCACGTATGCGTGTGTGCGCCTGTGTGTGCAAGCACAGCGTGGCTCACTGGGAAGCTGTCGCTTGCACTCAACACTGGGTGTTGCAACCCCAAATCCCACGAGCATCCCCATGCCCCAGGGTGAAGGTGAGCAGTGCCTGAAGTCTCAGCAAGGCAGCAAACCCCCCAAACTGCCCTCACCCCAATTCCTAAAGGCACCTCAAACCCTCCCAGGAAAACCCTTCTCTGGGTTAAAACCTGGTGTGGGACGTGGCATGGCATGGGGAGAACCAGCTCTTGGGCTGAGACCAGGAAGCGAAAAAGCATCTCAAAGTGCAAATAGTTCCAGTGTGGAAGTGCACATGGAGGCCTCACTCCCAGGAGCAAGGTGTCCCGGCACCCATGCCACGGCGGTTTTAAGCCATGCTTAGTTGAGCTGGACAGGCTGAGATTTCAGCCTTGCTTGGCCAGCCCAGGCCATACTAAAAGATCCATCAGCTGGAGAGGACCCCGATCAATAAGTGCCTTCAAGGCAAGTAATAAAACTTTGAAATTATGCAGGCAGTGCTTGGCGCTCCGCAGCGAAGGTGGTGTTTAATTCATGGGGATGGTCTCGGGGAACCAGGGAGGGGGGGTCTTAAATTAGGGAGAAAGGACAAGGGCCGCACTGCTGTCCTCTGCACTGGGTGTGCAGTACTTGGACAGGCTTGGAAGATGCTGTGGTGACAAAGCCACTCCTGAGCCTTCCTCACTGCAGTACTCAAGTGCAGCACCTCATCCAAAACCTGCTGGGGGTATCGGAGAGATCCAAAGGTGCCCCACTCTCCACCCTTGTCTGAGCATCTCTCGATCCTGGGGAGATGCTGAGCATGCAGCATCACTCCCTGCTGCCTTGCGGGTGCGTGGATCACGGGACCCCACAGATCAGCCTGGGGACCCCAAAACCAAGCACTACCCTGGTAGCTGCGAACCATCAACACCTTCTGCCCTGGACATGGAGCCCATGGTGGCTCATAATGGCGTGGGAGGGAGCAGGCAGGGATCATCTCAGCCCCATCTTTTATGGATATATATGGGGGAAACTGAGGCACTGCGGGGTCACAGAAGCACAAGGTATAAAGGGTAGTTATGGGAGAGACTCAGCAGGGCTCGTGCCCTGGAACAGACCAATTACTCAGGGGATGAAAACCTAAAGATTTCCCTCTGTATTGCTATAAAAATAAGGACCACACAAAGGCATCAACAGGCCACCAAAAGTCACAGCCCAGTGGCCAGAGCACCCTCAGGAGAAGGTGCCGAGAAGAGGAGAAACCTCTTCCTGCCAAGAAGAGGAGAAACTGCTCCTCTGCCACCTTCACCCAAGCTGCTGGGACCAATGCTCTGTGCAGGGAGCCAGGTCTGGCCCGCAGGCGATGGGGACTGAAGCACTCAGGGCTTCAGGCAGCACGGGAGGCTCAGCCATTGCCCCCACCACCACCATCACGGCGATGGCTCAGGAAAGCCCAAGCCTGCATCCCACCTGGCGTGGGGACACAGCCCTTGGCTCAGCCAGCGTCACACCAGGAGGAGGAGGGATGGAGCAGGAGGAGGTGGGAGAGAGGGAAGAAAAGGAGAAAAATGAGTTTTCCTGCTGCCCCAGTGGTGTGGCGATTGATCGGGTGCAGGCTGGTGTGGAGCGGTGCTGAGAGCCTCATTCCCCACCGCCAGCTCACAATTATTGGAAAAAAACCGGAGCTGCTGCTGCAGTGAAATTAGTTATTGATCTCTTGTCTGGGTGACAAGCACGGCGCTCGGCTGCGGGGCTGCTCTCCCCACCGGCCAGCCTCCTCCGCTGCCCCGCACGCCCTGCTCAGCATCCCCCAGGCTGTTCCATGGGCGGAGTTGACCAGGAGGCAGCTGGAGGTCCTGGTGCTCGCCCCAGCTCCAAAGCTGCTCCCCAGGGAGGTTTTGCCCACCTGGCTGCATGCAATGAAGACATCAGTGGGAGAAAAAGGGCTCTTCCCCACGCAGGATGGGACCCCCGAGTGCTGACTGCCCCCACTTTTGCGTTTTGCAAAGCTCTGCCCCCCACTGCCTCCAGCCGTTGTTCCTGGCCCACAGCTATTGGGGTCAGGGTGTCCTGGGGCCTTTTCCAACTCCAGATAACCTGGCGGTGGAGGGAGATAAGGCAGCAGGAAATCAGTGGGAAATCAGGCAGCTGGAGAGCTTTTGTTGTCTGGAAAGGCTCTGCACATCCCTGGCCGCAGCTGGCCAGAGAGGCTGGACCAGCATTGGCTGCCCGGCCCCACCGGGACACAAAGGGAGCTCTGAGGCTGGGGCAAACTGTTTCCACCCATCCTAGGGACACTTTCACCATTTCAACAAAAACAAAAAGGCATTTATTTTCTTGTTGTAGTTCCTGGTGCGAGGCAGGAACGACACGGCCACCTCAAAGGATCCTGTTTTCCTCCAAACGCGGTCACCAGAGAAATGCTTCCCTCCAGGGCAAAGCTGGGGTTTGGTTTCCAGCAGGTTCGTTTTGAGTCTCACCTTTGCTTTACGTTAATTTGGGCATTTCTTTTGCACCAAGCAAGGGTGTTGCTAGCAGGGCTGGTGGTTTGAGGCTGGCGCTGGGGTCCTCTCCATCACATCATCACATCAGGGTTGTTTGACTGTTCAAAGGGCTTTTTTCCAAACCTTTTTGCCCCAGGAAGAAGCTCCCTGAAGTGATCCCTCCCCGGGGTGTAATTAAAGTAGCTTTTGGGATGTAAATGAAAAGCCACCGGATGGGTTCCTGGGGCCAGAGGTCTCTGCAAAACCCACAAAATTTTCACTTGGGCTTTTTCCATGGGGTCCCTGCGATGGGGACGTGGCCGGTGCCCCTCTGCCGGTGGGGTCCCATAGTGCTGGGTGTAGATCAGCATCTGGGGGTGTCTCTGGCGGGGAGGCACGAGCTGGTGGCACTGCCCATGTGCAGAGCCCACAGGCTGTGCTGGTGGCGGGTGCCAGGAGAGGCACGGTGGGGACAGGATGGACCAGGACCTGTCCCATGAGTAGCTCCCAGAGATGGGCAAGAAGTGGCAGTGGGGTGGCAGGTCAGGGGGACAGTGGCCAGAGGCCACCAAGAGCCACCAAGGTGGCTCCTGGAGTATCCCCAAGCCCTGCATCAAGGGGCACAGCCAGCTGTCACCTTCTGCCTCCCTCTCAGCATCCCAGACGGTGCAGGACCCTGTCAGCATGGGTGTCCCCGGGGAGGCTGGGGGGTCCTGGCCCCTTCCCCAGCCCTGGACAAAGGCCTGAGAACAAAAGCCTGCCTGTGGGATGGGGAGGCATCTCCCAGCCGGGGGTGTTTGTTTAGCCCAGGGGGAGGTAGAGGTGGGAGAGGAAACTGCATTTCAAAGTGTTTCACCCTTTGTAAACCCTTCAAAGCCCCCCCACCCAGTGCCCCCTGCGTGGCTGCAGTTACAGCGGGGTCCCCACATGTCCCCTCCAAGAGGGCACTGGGTCCCCACGAGTCTCTGGGAGGGAAAAAGAGAGAAGATGGGAAAGGAAAAACAGCCAGTCCAGCCAGGAGGAGGGAGCAGATCGCTGCGGGAGTGTTTCCCTGGCTCAGCCCCTCTCTGGGTGGGGGGAAGTCAAGGATGCCCCAGCTCCAGGGACTGACTGTTGGGCTGAGAATGAGCTTGGGAATTCATGTGTTTCTCCCCATTTCTTTCCATTCTCACAATTACACTGTTGGGTTTCTTTTTTTTTTTTTTGGGGGGGGTTATCCTGGGGCTGGATCAAAACCTGTGCCTGGCCCCTTCCCAATTTGCCAGCAGCCGGAGCAGAGCCGTGGGTGCACAGGTCCCTCGGAAGCACCAGAGGAGGTTGGCAGAAGCCGGCTGGGCAAAGCCCATCCCTCGCGGACTTGCCCAGGCTCCCCTGGCAAGGTGCCACCAACACTGGGAGGACTCTGGCCGCCTGTGGTTGACCCTGGGCTGCTTTTGCAGGTCCCCCCATCACATCCGTCACCCAAAGCTTGGCACATTCCTGCACAGACAAACCTGCAATGCCTCCAGCCCCGGCTGTGACACCAGCCTATTCCCCGGGGACCACTGCGCACATGAAGTCTTGTGAGGCTATTTCGGTGTTTCACCACCCTAAAGGCACCCATTTCCCCCCCGGCCAGGCAGGGAGGTACAGCAGAAACAGCCACTGCCACCTTCTCACGAGAAGCAGCTTCCCAGTTTGCAACTGAGCACTCTCCCAGCGTGTTAGCTTTACCCCATCGCTGGCACTGGGAAGGCACCATGCAAGCCAGTCAGCGCAGCCCCAAACCCCCCAAACCCAAAGCTGGGATGTGGATCCTAATGGCTCCTAACAGCCTCCAGAGCTTTCCACTCCATGGGTGCTGCGTAGAGGTAAGGGGGAAGAAGGTGCAGGCGATGGGGCTGACCCCAACCACCGGCTCTCCTGCCTCCCGACTTCCCTCCTGCACGCTGGCGGAAGCCGAGCCCACGCCGACGGCAGTGGCTGGGCAGATGGAAAGACCAAATGATGGCTTTGCAGGGGGCCTGGGATTTGTTTGAGCCATTGCTGTCTCAGTGAGTGACTTCGAATAACGGATACACTTGAGAAAATCGCCATCTGCTCCCGGACAATTCGCAACCAGAGGAAAAGGTGAAATAAATTCAACGACTGTATAATCTGCCCAGTCCCAGCTCCAACAGCAGGGTCAGGCTTTGTGCAGCGTCCTGAAAGCAATTTGGGAATGAGAGGATGGCTTGGGATGAGCAAAGAGTGGAAAGCGGGAAAAGGGTGGAAGAGGTGAGGCCCCGGGATGCTGTGCCCGCAGCAGGGCTCTCCCGGCATCCCAGGTTTGGCGACTTTGGCAGGAAGACGAAATCTCACCAGATCCATTTTTTTTTTTCCATCCCTGAATTTCGAGTGCCTCCTGCTTCCAGCTGGGCTGGAAATACCACAAAAACAGATGCTACAATGCAGCACTTTAGTGCTTCAAAACCAGGAGGAAACCAGACATGAAAAATAAATGCAGGGGTTTGCAGTGCTGGCCCCACCGGCCGGGCTGAGGATGAGTCCTGAAGGTGGCTGGTAGAGCCCTTGCACCCACAGACCAGCCCTTGGCAGGCTCAGCAGCTCCAAAAATCAAACCCTTCATCCTCAGCAAAGCAAATCCACCTCAGGAGGGGATAAAAGTGTCCCCTGCATCTGTGCTTGGCCGTGTCTGTGAGCTCAGAAACCCCACATGGCTTGGACAGCTGATTTTCATGCACTTGCAATTAGGACGGGGATAAATCCTGCCTGCAAAGTCACGGAACTGTGCAGCAGGCCCTGGCTGGGGGGATCCCTGGTGCTTCCAAGGGGACTTTGCTGGGGCAGAAAAAGTCTCAGTGCTTGGTCTCCCAGGGTCAGGAGGAGCTGGGGAGGAACTGAGCTGGACGGCACCATTTTCGCTCCTGGCAAGCCCAAAGTGAGGGTGCAGAGGCGCCTGACACCAGCACTGCCCCGCACTCCTCCTGCACCAAAGGGTGCCCGTTCCACAGGTGAAGGTGACAATGGATTTTCTTCACCTGTCTTTTCCTCCTCGCTGGCCTTTCCCTGGGCATGTGGGTGTATTTGGCACCTGGGGAACACCACCCAAGCTGGCACCACCAGCCATCGCCTTGGCTAGCGCCGCCACCTCATCCCACCCCAGCCCTCCCTGTCAGGGACACAGCCCCAGCTCAGCCAGCCTGGCTCCCACCCAGCAGGTCCCTCTCCCCGGGGTACTGGCAGGGCCAGCACACCCGAGATACAGCGCGGGGCCTTGGCACGCTGCTGCGAGCTGCTGCAGCCCCATGGAGATGAGATGAGCCAGGGCGAAACCCTCCCCGAGGGGCAGCAGCCACCGGCGCGGATGCGCTGGTGTGCCTGGATAAAGCTGGGCACAAGCAGAGGTGAGTCCCTCCGATGTGTTTGCTGCCCACATGGGAGATAAAAGCTCCTGTTTGGTTTTCACAACAGGCAGGAGGTGGGCAAGGCACTGCCTCAAAGCGCTGCTGCCGTGGTCAAAGAGAGAGAAAAAATGACTGAGCCCATGCTGGGAGCTCAGCCCTGACCACGGCGTCATAGGGATCCCCCGGCTGGGTGACACTGCGGGGGGGGACCCCATACAAGGTCCTGGGGAGGGCTGGGGGCTCAGCAGCGAACCCCCCCACAGCCACACGCGGGCCCCATCCGCCGGCGCAGCAGCCCTGAGCAGAGCGGCTGGCGACGGGCAGCACGCCTTGGCGTGGTCGCAGCACTGCCGCTGCTCCCTGCGGCCGGCCACCTCCTCGCGGGGGATGCCGGGGCTGCTGGGTCCCCACCAGGACCCCAACTGGCCTCACGCCGAGCGTCACGGGCAGCTCTCACTCGGCACGTCGAGGGAAAGTGAGTGCCTGGGGAGGAAGAGGAGGAGGAGGGGGAGGATGGGGAGGCAGGCAGGTGGGATGGCAGGGCAGACCGCGCAGCCGAGCCGAAGCGAGCGGGAGCGGGAAGGCGAGGCTGAGCGAGCGAGGGAGAGGGAGCAGAAATCTGTTGCCCAGGATGTGTGCTTCGCTGTCAGCCGGCTCTGATTAACGGGCTGCCTTCCAGCTCCGCGCCGGCTGCGTTCCTGGCAGGAGCGGAGCCCCCCAGCTTCCTGCCGTAGGAGTGGCTCGCTGAAAGGTTACATTTGCACAATGTGCCGCTGGAAAAGCGGTGCCAGAGGTTGCAGGCGGGGGAGCCGGGCGAGCGGGCGAGCAGGCAGCTCCGCTCTGCTCTGCTCCGCCTGTGTAATGGAAAAAACCCTCTGGGGTACGCGCAGGAAAATATCAAGTTACGCTCCCCCAGCACGGCAGAGCTGGGCCTGGCCAGCCGTGGATGGGGGGAACAAGAGCGAGGGATGGGGCGATGGCGGAGCACACCCCCAGACCCTCAGCACTGCTCCAGATCAGCCCCAATGCGGGGGGAAAACAGGGCTCTGCCCATGCACCCCCATCACCATGGGCTGCAGGGCAGCGAACCCCTCCTTCGCAATGCCAGGCTCCCCGGTAAGGTGTTGCGCTTGCCGTAATCAGGATCCCGCATCTCTGCCGCTTGGTGGGGAAAACTGAGGTTGTTGAGGGGAAATTTCCAAATCTGGCAAGGAAGAATTTCCTTCGATGGAGCTTCCGTCTGCACCACTGTGATTTATGGGGCTTGGCACAGCCACGACTACATCCACACACACGCACACGTCTCATCCCCAGTTTTCCCAGCCCCAACACCCTGTAACTTTTGGTCTGGGAATATTATTTTTTTGGTGTCTGGGAAGTCCACCTCCTCGTGGGATCGCTGAGCCCACCATAGCTGCTCTCTGCCCCACAGCATCCCCTAAAAACCTCTGCTCATCTCCTCCATCATCTCTCTTGCACCAAAGCAGTCTCCTGAGCAGCTCGGCACCCTCCAGGACGAAGCCCTTCATCCCTCCCTGCACAAGACCCTTCCTTGCACCTTCTCATTTTTTTTTATTGCATCTCAACCTCATCTCTTTTGCCCCCCAGCCATGGAGGAGGGGTCAGGGCAACAGGGGCAGCACCCACCCTCGCCCCAGGGTGCTGGAGCCAACTTGCTCTGCCTTGCAAGAGCCAACATTTTCCTTTTTGTCTCCCTTGTTTCCTTGGTTTCAAGGTTTTTCTTCCTCATTGAGCCCCTAATTAAAAAAAAACTAGGGAGGATTCCCAGATTCGGGGTGCTCAGAGGGGGACCGCAGCTGCCCCTGCAGGCTCTCCCTCCCTGGGAGGGACCCAACAGTCTTGCTCTGGTTCCTCGGTTTTGCCCCAAAGCTTTTAAATATCACCCTCCCGCTGTGCCGGAGCTGGCCAAGACTCCAAACCCCACCAGGTCCCCCTGCTCAGCATCGCCCAGCCCTGGTCCCCACTGCGCTGGGGTATGAGTCCTCCCCTTCCACTGTCCCCGGCTCCCCTCTGTGTCTGTTTTCGTTAGGATTTGGAGACAAGCTTCCAAATAAAGTCAGTGTTTTTAACTACTTGGCCTTATCAGCCAGTATCCAACAGCATTCGCCATCCACCCAGCAGGGCTTGGAAGATGCTCTGAGGGAAAAGGGGACCCCAAATATCCAGACTTCTCCTTCCCTAAGACGCAAACCAGCCCCACAGCCTGTGGCATGGCTCTGGAGGGCACTGGTGGCTTTGGGAAACTATTTCTACCGTTAATGGCCCCTGCCCGGGGACAGCAGTGTTAATGCAACCACATGCGTGAGCACAACCCAAGGACCAGCTCGGCACACCTGGATTTTATTCCTGGTTCTGCCGCTGGCCCGGGGATGACCTTTGGCAAGTTGTTTCCCTTCCCTGTGCCTGTGTTTCCGCTTGCTGTCCCACTATCAGCCCTTTCTAAGCCCAGCGATGCTCTGTCTGGTGAGATACCCCCCAGCCCAAGGAGACTCCATCCAACTTCCCATCACCCCCCAAAAAGGTGTGCAAACAGCAGCAGCAGCAGCTCTGAGCATCGACGGGTCCTACATCCTCTGAGCGCTTGCCAGAGCCCCCCCGCCGCTGAGCCCCCTCCCCACCAGGCTGTCCCGTGGTTCGTTTTTACGGCATGTGTGTAAAGCCTTGAATATATGAACCAGCTGCTCCGGGGAAAATCAGCTCCTCGCATGAGCCTCGCCACAGGGGTGTCCCCTGGGACAGGGCTGGAGATAGAGTCTCACTTTCTTCCTCTAAGTCTTGGGGACCATGGCGGGGGGGGGGGGGGGAGAAGTCCTCCAAGGAGAAGGATAGTGGAGGAACACCAATGATGGCGGCAGACTTGTGCCCAAGACATCCAGCTGCTTGGAGGCAGCAAACCAACTCAAACATCCCAGGCAAGCCTACTACTGTTATCCAAAGAGCTCCCACCCATGGAGGGTCCCCATTAGGATTCAGCCCCATTAGAGACCCGTTGCTGGTGGTGGAGGAGCACTTCTAACTGGATGGCGTGGAGAGGAACACATATAGCAGCTCTTTCTACCCCTCACTGGCAGGATCTCGGTGCATGGGAGGCAGATACTGCCCCGGGATGCAGGCAGGGAAGGCAGGAGCTGATGCATCAGACCCTGGGCACTGCATCCCGCTCACACCACAGCCCCACTGAGCTCCCTCCCTGCACACAGTGGAAGGTGCTGGGGGTGGCCAGGAGGGCGGCATGGGGGCACGCACCCCAGCCCGGGGGAGGAGGAGGAGCCTGGCAGCACCCACCTCCACAGCCAATCCAGCCCCAGGAGCATGGCAGGAACCTGGGACTGGCGACAGAGGGGACAAACGTGTCCCATGTTCTGTGCCTCCAGTGCAGAGCAGATGTTTAGAAGAGCCTGGCTCCCAGAAACCTCCGCTGCAAGCCCCATTGCCAGAGCATGCAAACAATCCCAATGACAAAGCACGGCCAAGACACCCAGCTCTTTGGGGAAATCAGATCTGTCCACAGCGCTCAGCATCTACAGATGCGGGCAGCATGGTGGCTTTTGGGGACAAGTGTGTCACGCCAGAGGCTGCTGCATCCTCTGGCCTCTGTCCTCTACTCGCTGCCTCCCTTGAGACAGAGCCTGTCTTGAGGATGAGCTTGTTTCCTGCCCTTTTCCCAAACAAGGTCCCCAGCCATTCTGAAAAACCTTGAGTCCACTGAGCCCTCGCTTGTGGACAGCAGAGATCTGGCTGATTGCATGGGGCTGGCTTTCTTCCTCCTTTCCAGCTGTTAAATTGCATTATAGACAGTTAAAAATACATCGCATACTTTCCTAATGTGACTTTTCCGTGGTAAGCAAGCAGCACGGCTGCCACCGAGATGTTGGAGGTCGCGGGGAAAGCTGCTCGCTTGTGCCCATGGATGGCGAAGCGAGAGGCTCTGCCACCTTGAAAATGCCTGGCCCCAAATTTGGGTCCCACAGAGGGGAATGACGTGGCCCTGTGGCAGCTTTGGCCTCAGCAGACTGACCCAATGGGCTCGCCGCCTCTTGCCTCAGTTTCCCCACTTGTAAAAGCATTTATAGTCTGTCCTCTGTGATGAGATCTCACATTAACCAAAACCTGGCATTCTTTGTTGGGCTTTACAGAAAAGGGGTCTTTTGCACAGGGATCAGAGGTTAATAGAAGTCCAGGGTTGAGCTAGAAATGATCTGTTAATAGCATTATAATGGAAAAGCCTAATTCCTGAGTGTGATTAGAACTGGCTGCACGGCATCCCAGTGACATGCTGGCAGGACAGGGCCCAGCCAGAGCCCGCAGCAGGCACAGGGCAGTGCCTGGGCGGCTGAGCTCAGCCCAAGGCAGCGGCGTTGCTGCAATCCACGTGTGAGCTCGGATGAATCTCCCCTTCCAGCAGCATGGCAAGCTCCGCTGAGGTCTGGGGTGGGTGGGTGGCTGGAAACACCATCTCCTTTTGATTTGCTACAGAGCTGGAAGGAGCAACCTACATCCCCCGAGGATGGGTTCCCTCGCAGCCGGGAGACATCTGTGGTGTGGGGAAGGCAAGGGGAGAGCAAAGGCGATCTCTGTGGTAGATGGGAGAGGCAGCGCCAGCTGCAGAGCAAACCACCCTCCTCCTGCCCACCACACCGGGGTGAACGTGGCCGGGACAGCCTCAGATCAACCTCCCATCTCGTGCGGAGTTCGCTGGAGGGGACAAGCCAAGATGAGCCCTAGGATGCTGGTGGCTCCCCTCTGCTCCTGGGGCCAGGAGTAAGGGTGCATCGTTCCCCTTCATCCCAACCAGGCTGCATCCAACCCAGACCAACCCCGACAGACACCTCCTCAACCTCTCACAGGACCCGTGCCATGGCCCCAGCATGGGCTCGGGCAGCAGAGGGAAGCCCAGTGCCCTAAAGCAGCCGGGCACCGCAGACCCCAGGCGAGGGGCTGGGATGGGGAGGAGAACCTGCGAGAGGGCGAGGAAGGAGTTAAATCCCCAGCACTGCCAGCAGCCCCCCCTCTCCTGCTTCTCTGCTAACTTTGGGAGGAAGGGAATAGCATAAAGGTAAGAGTGGAGGAAGGAGAGAGGAGACAGATGAGAGAAGGAGAGAGCGAGCGAGGGAGAGGGGGAGCGGGAGAGAGGAACAGACGGCAGAGAGGGAGAGCGTGGGGGGGAAGATGCTGACGCTTCTCCTCCATCTCGGGGAGAGGCAGATAGAGGGGAGCAAGGGGGGAAAAAAAAAGGCAAAGACCAAGGGAACATGGGAGAGGGAGAAGGAAGGAGCCGGAGCGAGGGAGCATGTGTGAAAGTCGCAGTGAGAGAAGGGGCCTCTTTGATTCCCCGTGCCTCATACCAGACAGTGTCTAGACTGCAGCAATTATTGTCAGCTCAGAACACCCAGGCATTGCCATTTCAGCTGAAAGGGAGCTTAACAAAGAGCGAGGAAGAAAAAAAAATACCCTGCCAGCAGAGAGCTGGTCTCCCTCCAGCACAAGGGGCTCTTCGGAGGGCCCTCCATCGCCCCGAGCCCCCGGCGAGCCCCAGCCCCAGGTGCCCTTGCAGCGGGGGGAGCAGAGCTTGCTGCGGACCGAGGTGACCGTGCGGTGTGAGCAGTTCCCAGCCCGGCTGGTTTTGGGGTGCAGCTGCTGGGCTCAGCTCTCCCTGCAAGCCCAGGTTATGGGGCTCAGGGCAAGGGGTGCAGGGCTGGGGGGAAAGGGCCCCCTGCGGGGCTTGGATGTGGCCCGGCAGAGAGGCAGCTTCCCCAGTGGGCAGCGTTCGGCTGTAAGGACCCACGGAGCTGCTCCCCAGGCAAACAGTGGACGGTCAGACGGACACCTCAGCCTCACGGCAGAGCTTGGAAGATGCTCACGCATTCTCCAAGCAGCGGGGACATGAACCATAGAGCTTGGGACCTTCCCCCTGCTTGGGGACCCCAATGCATGCTGCTCTGGCAGCTCTTGAGCTCCCTTGGGTTTAAGGAAATGATGGGAGGTCACTCATGCAAAATCACAGGAATAAAAATCATCCCTCCTCTCCTCCATCCTGCCTCCCCACTGCCATCGGAGGAGTTACCCTTTCCTCTCTCAGGCCCTTTGCCCTCTGAGGGGCTTTTGTACCTTTGCTGGGATGCAGCGGAGTCTCCCTCCCTCCCGGGAGGGAATTAACACCCAGAACTGGCCAAGAGTCAGGAATTCCGCTGGAAACACCCACCCGTGCCCACCCCGCTCTCCGGTGACAGCCAGCTCCAAATACCTTGGAGGGGAAGAGGTCAGGAGAAAAGCTTGCGTGCCCTGTCTCCACCATGCCCATGGTTTGGGGGTGGCGATGATCCTACCCTACTGTCCGTGGGGCTGCCCAGCAGATGAGCCCCTTTGGGAACATCCCCAGCTCCAGGGCTGCATCACCTGTCTTCAAAATTTGGGTGCAAAGAGCAGCATAGCCAAAGGACCTTCTCTGCTGCTGGGTGGCACTAGGGACCATCCCCGCAGAGACCTACGGCCGGTCTGCTGGGAAAGGCATCTGATCCCTCCAGACACTGGAGCACAGCTCTGGTTTAATTACTGCTTTTAATGCTTGGAAAGGAGGCGCAAGGGAATACCCAGCGGGTTGGACATGCTTTCCTCACTAGTGATCCAGGTTGGTAACAGGGAAGCTCCTCAGCTCCAACCTGCTTGGATGGGATGGGATGACATTGCCCTGGGGTCTAAAACATGTCAAATACCTTTGGCGAGCCCCACTTGGACTCCTCAGAACAGGGGCACCCTTGTTGAAAGGGCTTTTTGTAGAAAATCCAAACAGTTGGCACATTCTGCCAGTGTGGGATGCAGTTTGAGAGGTGCCCGACCCAAACTAGCTCAGCTGAGCTGTTTGTCCTTGTCCTCTCTCTGCCTTTGGGGAACAAGATCCATATTCTGGCCAGATCTGGTCATGTCTGCTAAATCAAGGACTTCTGCCTTGGGTACATAGCACTGATGTTGCTGTGTGGATAAAACCAGTCCCACTCAGGATCTGGCTGCTGTGGCAGACCAGAGAAGATGACAGCAGAAGTCCCACAAAGGACTGGGATGGCAAAACCTGCCTCGTCCCCTTGGTTTACCTTGGCTGGCCATGGTGTGTCTACAGAGATGATGCTGTTTCCCAGCACAGGGTTCCCTGGGTGAGGGTCAGAGAAGGAAAGTGCCGGTTCTGTCCATTGCTCACATCTCCCATCACCATCCTGTTGCAGCAGTGCCCTTGGCTCCCAACGCCATGGTGCCGAGCTCCCCCGTGGGCCATCGCAGCTGGCATTGCTTCTGCATCTCAGTGACGGAGTCTCCAGCTCCCAGTTGCTCCAGCAAAGCCCTGCACCCAGGGCTTGTAACGCTTCTGCCGTGGAGGACACTATTGCCACCAAGTGTACATGCTGCAGTGAAATAAATACCTGATGTTATGTCTTCACCTTGTGAGCTTGGGCCAGAAAGTGTTTGACCTTTGCAGGGAACTTCTGGCCAGCCTGCCCTGACCCAGGGCTGGACCACAAGGAGGCCAGACCTGCAACGTGACTCGTGACTGGTGAGCTTGGGGAAGCAGCTCCCTGAAGATCTGCCAACTGCAGGGCTTCGGAACTATTCCCCGGGGGCTTTGTACCACAGACCAAACACAGCCTCACAATGCAGCCGGAACACCACCCAGGCCTCTCTGCCATCTCTGATGCCAGACTCCCACTGAGGCGTGGTGTGGCAATGCAAGAAGGAAGACCTTGCCTTCTCCATGATACCACCAGTATCCCTTCCTCAGGCAACCCAGCCCGCCTTCCAGAGCAATTTGGGGAGCCCCAGCTCCCCACAGTACCCCTGCAAGACCCAGCCCTGTGGAGATGTGGGGGTCCCACCAGCAGCCCCCAAAGCCGCCAGTGTGTGCCCACCAGCAGCCTCCCCCCGAGCCCCCTGCTTCCCTCCAGATCTCTGAAACAGCCACAGTCCCAAGCAGGGGGGGGAGAAGAGGGGGAGAGGAGAGATCCGGGAAGCCGCAATTGCTGGTGAACGTGCCCGAGTGTGTGGGCGGGAGGGAAACCAGCCACATCCTGGTCCCCAGCACGCAGCCCGGGGGGCACCCACACACGCCGGGAGAGGCCGGAGGCGGCCAAGGCGCTGGGCAGCCTGGGCTCTGCCGCCACAGCGGGGGCACCGCCAAACGGGCCTGGCACCGCCAGCCGGGCCTGGCACCGCTCTGCGGCTGTCCCTGCCACCGCGCCAGGCCCAGGGCCGTGCGGGGCGGCACATGGGGCTGCCCCGGCATCCCTGCGCCTCGCCACGACCCTCGCCCACCTGCGCTCCCTTCTGCAAAGGCTGTCTGCAAATGCCAACTCCCTGTTTCCCAGTTCCTCCAGATTTACCCTCTCTCTTTTTTTTTTTNTGGGTTAAAAATAATCAAGTTTCTGGGAAGCAGCAACTCCTGCTGCGCCTGCCTCCCTGCACTCGCGCCCCGGAGAATAGCTCAGCTCTCGGCTCTCCGTTCCGGCCCCTCCTCGCTGCTCTCTCCTTCCTCCTCCCCACCCCCTACAGGGATCTGACTAATATGCTTGGGCTCTGCTTGCCAGCTCAGCTGGAAAGGAATTTAACCATTGCCTGGCCTGGAGGGAAGGAGCGGAGAGCGCAGACCTCCCCCGGAGCGGAGCGACCCTTCCTCCATCACCCGGGAGCCCTGGGCTGGGTCCCTGCCTGGCTCTGCTCCCCTGGGTGCTGGCCAGAAGGTGATGCAGGAGGAGGGATGCACGGTGCCAGCACCCCATGGCGAGCAGCGGGCCCAGCCCCAAGCCCCACACGAGTGCAATAACCCTCATGGACTCCCACAGAGGTGTCCTGCCTTCCCGTAGGCCAGGCGAGGCGCAACGCAGCACCCCAGGTGCCGTGGTCCCCATGGCTCGGCTCGTGGGAGCTCCTCATCCAGCCCTGGATGTTCCCTGGGCACCCCCACCCCGAGCCTGCAAGTCGCCACAGGCCTCAGCGCCAGGCGACGGTGGGAGCTGGGGTCCCACACGATGCTGCTCGGGGGTCACAGTGGGACCGGAGGCCCTAAAGGTCTGCGGGGGGGAGAGCCCCGGGTGCGGGGAGCCGCGGCTCAGCCCTGCTGCAGTGCAGTTCTGGCAGGAGCCAGCAGCCCTCCACCGAGTGCCGGGACTCAGCCTCTCCTTCAACACAGTGGGTAGGAAGCAGCGAGCAAAAGCAATGTCACGCCTGGGTAAAAACCATGCGAGGAGAAAGCTCCCCTGAGGCTAAACCCCGGTGCAACCCCGGTGCTAAAAAAGCTGGTGTTTGTGCAGACCCCCTCTGCTCTCGCCCCCCTTGCCAGCCAGGCTCTGAGCACAAGCAGATTTAGCAGCACAGGAGTGGGAGCTGTATCGCTGCTTTACAGCAGGACAAGCGAAGCACAAAGCCTTGACCAAGGTTATCCCAGAAAGGCTGTGGCAGAGGTAAGAGCTGACCCGCCCCCCCGCCCCCCTCCAAGGATCCAGCTTGCTGGTATATTGCAGCATCTCCCTGCTCCATCCAAAACTCCCCTTGAAGTCTCCTAGCCATTGCAGAAGGACTTCAAGGCCAGAAATCTGAAGCCCAGCATCCCAGTGCTGAGCTGAGCCAAGAGGCACCGGCTCGGCCGCCGCTAACCCCCTGCGCTGGCTGGCTCAGCCTGGCTGCTCCAGTGCCAGGGCACAAATCGTCCCGGAGGAGGACACTACCTTTCCTGGAGCCCACTGCCAGGCGAGCTGTAAGCACGGCTCCCCCAGAGATGGGGCTGGGGAGGAGGAAAGGGCACTGGGCACAAAGCAGGGACCCAGAGAGCACAGGAAAGCTGCAGCCAGAGGATGACCCTTTAACTGCTGGGATGCTCTGCAGAGCAGGGTCCAGCATACACCAGGGGAGAGGGGGTTGCGCTGGCAGGAAGGAGCCTGAAAGAGGAAGATGTCTCCTCTCCAAATCCTCCCTTAAATGGCAGTTCTGCTGTAAAATAGGGTAGGATGGAGTTCAGTGTTTGTTTTCTCTGCAGGACCTGAGCGCAGCTCAGCCTGGGACTGCAGTCAGGGTGGACTCCTCACTGACACAGCCCCGCAGGAGCAGCGCTTTCTGCAGCCCCAGCTCGGCTCTTGCAAACATCCCTGCAGAGCCATTGCTCGGTGCAGGGACTCAGGACGCGAGGGAAGAGGGGAATAAGTATCCAGCTCACTTCCACCTCAGCTTTCTGCCCTAGCCGCTGGGGCTTGAGGCAGCAGGATGGATGCGTGGGGGACCTGCGAGCCTTCGCTGTGCACCAGGAGATAGATGCACAGCCAGAGCCCCTGTGGCCCCACACAGCTGATGGCCAGGGGATGAAGCAAGTGATGGCAGGACACAGGCAGGAGCCAGAGCAGGGACAGGCTCTGACCATCCCATGGCGAGCAATTACACCTCCGTTTGCTCCCCCATCCTAAATTCCCCAGTGCCTTGGGAGCTCCCCCTGGCCCTGCCTTGCCCCATGGGCCCCGGAGCAACCTCAGCAGCCAGGAAACGCTGGCAGGAGCGAAAGGGATTGAGAAACTGCAGGCAGCAGGATGAGACACGAGCCAGCACAAGCAGGATGTGACTGGGGGGTGACGGGGACTGCCGGAGGTGTGTCACCAGGAAGCAGTACCTGGGGCCCATCCTGTACCCTCCCTCCCACACTCCTCACGTCCAAGCCCCAGCTCAGCCTCTGCTCGCCACACAAGTCACCAGGTCCCGTTTGTGTTTCACCACATAAATTTTCTGTTAACAGCACAGTGACGCCTTCTCCCTCTGTCCACCGTAGGGTTTTGCACTCCCACCCTTCCTGGGGCTGTCACCCAGAGCTGCCCCCTCCACCTGGGGCTGTCCCCACCACTCGGGGATGTCGTGCCACCGCAGCACCCCAGCCCCGTCACTCTATCTGCCTGGCAAACCTGATATTTCTCAAGGTTTCTTCAGCACAGTCTTGATGGCAGCTGTGGGAGGTTTGGGGCGAAGGGCGGCTCAGACACTGGCTATACCATGCCCTTATCCTGCCTCAAACGAGCTGTTGCAGCACTGCGGGAAAGCAGAAAGGAGAAGATGAAGGAGGAGAAAAAAACAAGGAGAAATTATTTTTTTCCCCACTAAACACACACCCGAAGCAGCTTTGCTTTGTTTTTTCCCCGGCTGAGGCTCGCTGGTCCCAAGGTGGCCCCTTCCATGGGTCCTGTCTTCACTGCGGCTGCCATCTCCTTGTCCCTCACCTGCCTGTCCCCTGATGGGGACACCAGCATATCCTCACCTCTCATAGCTCCAGCATGGCCAAGGAAAGCCAACTCAGCAGCTGCTCCTGCAAAATTACCTGCCTGGGAGGAGAGATCCAACCCCAGGCCATGGTATCCAGTCTATTAAAAGGCAAGAAGGGACAAGCAAAGAAACCCCTGGCCAACCCAAAATGCAATAAAACCATTCAAACCCAAAGACCCCGATGGGCAAGACTAGACACAGATTCACTGGCTTTGTGGCAGTTTGTTGGCTCAACCTGGTATGAGTGCAGTGGAGTCGGCATTGCACTCATCCCTCAAGCAAGGGGATTCATTTTACTCCCTCCAGCAAAGGGTCAGGGTCCAACCAAGGTCCTGAGGGTTCCCAGGGCCACCCCGTGCTGCTGCAGGGCATGGGGCAGCTTTGCAGAAGGGGTATGTTGCCATGGAGGGGGTTGGCGGTGTCACCCCCCTCTCCTTTGCAGGGGAACGGCTCACACAAGTGTCATGAAAAGCCAGTGCTCGGCAAAGGGCTTTGTGCCCTTCCACCCAAGGAGTTCAGCTCAATTCCCAACCCCTACCTGCAGCCAGCCTCACCAGCCCTCCCTCCACACTCAGAATTATTTGCAACAAGATGGATCCAGCAGTTGAAACCAGTAAAGCCCAAAGCTGGATCAGCTGCTTTGTTGCCGTGGGGCAGGACAACAGGGATTCATCAGCCTGCCATGTGGCAGAGCCCAGGACACCCATCCTGCTGCACCCCCTGGTAGATAAGGGCATCCACATCCTTACAGGAAGATGCATGATGGAAAAGACCCTGTTATACAAACAGCTCCAACCCTGGCCCACCAGGCAACAAAATCTCAAAGGCTCCAAGATGCTGCAGCTCTGCTTTTCCACCTCTCCATGCAGGCAGGTCAGCCAAGCACAAGGACACACTCCCAGGGGAGAGAAAGCTCCAAAGCCTGGGAGGGAGAAATGGGAGTGCAGGCATGCAGTTTAGCCTGAAGGCCAGGAGATCCTCCTGGGACATGTCTCTGGACCCAGGAGGATACAGGAGCAAACAACCACATCACAGCAACTCCCTAAAATATCACAGCTGCTCTCTGGGCAATACAATATCTCCAAGGTGGGGCAAACCCTTTATCCTCCATCCGTGATCCAGGAGTGCCTCCATTGCCCAGAAAACATAGGGTATCTTTCCATTGCCCACTCCAACCCTGGCATGGAGGCACCAGCTGTGGGGCTGTAAGGGGACTTGCACTGTGCTTTACTCACTTGGTCTCTCTCATCTTTCTAAGAGCTGAGGGGGATTTTGTTTGCTTGGTTTTGGAGGAATAGTAGATTTACCAAAAACTGGAAGATTCAAAAAGGCTGAATCATCCTGAAATTCAGGGTGAAGTTGAAAAATTGTTTGGAACGAAAAAAAAAACAGAAATAAAGAAATACGTGTGGTGGGCAGGGGAGATGGCTTTGAAGATGTCAAACCATCTTCTTCCATCACTCGCATGATGAATTGTTGTATTTGGGCATTTTCTAAAGTAATCTTTTTGACTTTTTCATTCCAACAAATCTATTTTTTCAGTTCAAAAAATGATCTCAGTGTAAAAGAAGAGATCTAGATAAAATTAGGCAACCCCCAAACATAAAAACCAAAAACCTTTCAGGCCAAACCAAATATTCTGCGTTTACCTAAAACAACTATTTGCACTGGGATGGCGTATTTTGGGGGTCCTTTTTTTTTCTTTTCCATTTTGCCAGAAACCACCTCCTAAATCCCTGTTCTGGGTTGACATGGTCCAATTCCCACACCTAAGACATTCCCTTTGGGCACCAACCAACACTCTCCATTCATTTTCCCAGCAACATGGTACTCCATCAATGGGCCAGACCCACTGGAGTAACTATCTTCTCCAAGAAGGATGAACACTTTGGTTGACCTTGCTCACAGACCTCTGAGCCTGCCCTGTGCATCCTTCACTGGACTCTCACCCAACCTCAAAACCCTGGTTATTGGAGGAGACTTAAACTTCCTTAATAATAACTCAACAACCCAACAGCCACCTCTACTCTTACACTGGAGGAACCTCCTCTGGGGAGGGGAAACAGAGTCTCTCTTCAAAAGATCTGTTCTCCAACCCAACCTGGCCTGACCCAATCCAACCCAACCCAATCCGACTCAGCCCAACCCAACTCAACCCAATGCAACCCAACCTCCTCATTACCACCACCCGGTGCCCCAACCTCCATCTTCCACCACCCAGGCCAGGTGGCATCATGTCCAACTCCAAGCTCACCATACAGCCAGGGCCAAGAAGAGGGACCCAAAAAAGACAGGTTTCCCTAAGGCTGCCACAGAGGAGGTTGGGTGGGGAGGGGGGTTAGACAAAGAGATGCCGGTCTGTGTTTCCAGCCCCCACACCTTGCCGCAGAGTCAATCCACAGCAGGGCCATGCCCTCTGACCCCAGGCAAAAAGGTGAAACCCCAGGAAAGTAGCAAACAAGTCGAGGCGTAAATACGGCACAAATACACAGCACTTCAGCGTGGTTCGTTATCTCTGCTCAGACTGGAGTCGTTGGAGCTGGGTTTGAGAAGAGCAGAAATATCAGCAATTAAAGATATGTCGTGTCAAAAAAACTCTAAACTGATTAAAGTTGAAGGCTCCGTTTTCTTCTTTTCATCAGAGAACGGAATCAAAACCTGCCTGGAAAGATGCGCTCCCCCCGTTCCCAGTGCTCCGAAGGCAGCGCCTGCATCCGTCCTGCTGTGTCCCTGCATTTTAATTACCACCTTATTAATATTCATGAGGCTAGGCACTCAAGGGGGATTGCAGTCTGTCATTCTCTCTCTCTTTCTCTCTCTCCCCCCCACCTCTCTCGGCTGAATCTGTGGGGTTTTTTTTTCCTTCCCCTTCCCAACAGTTGGTGTGCTGCAGATCTGTACGAGACCGCGTGTGCATGCAGCCCCTAAGGCGCCGAGCGTGCAAGGGTCTGTGGTGTGGGGAGGGCACCTGTGCCTGCCGGTGGCAGCGGCACGACTCGGGGTNNTCGGGGTGCGGGTGGGTGGGTGGGTGTGGGATTGCCCCCACCGCGCGTGGCAGCCCCGGCATCCAGAGACAAAACTTAGGGATGCTGAGCGGCGCTCCGGCTTGGAGAGAGCATGTGTGCGCGCATATGTGACTGCCACGCACTTGGGGCGTGATGCCGGCACATGAGCAGAGTGGCCCGTTGGGGAGCGGGAGAGCTGGCGCACATGCGAGCGGGCGTGCAAGGAGCGGGTGCGGGGGCGGGGGGGGGGCACNATTCATGAGGCTAGGCACTCAAGGGGGATTGCAGTCTGTCATTCTCTCTCTCTTTCTCTCTCTCCCCCCCACCTCTCTCGGCTGAATCTGTGGGGTTTTTTTTTCCTTCCCCTTCCCAACAGTTGGTGTGCTGCAGATCTGTACGAGACCGCGTGTGCATGCAGCCCCGAAGGCGCCGAGCGTGCAAGGGTCTGTGGTGTGGGGAGGGCACCTGTGCCTGCCGGTGGCAGCGGCACGACTCGGGGTGCGGGTGNCACGCTCACATGCATAACTCCTGGCAACAGCATCACTTCTGAGTGCTGGGGTGATGGTGTAGGACCTGCAAGAGAAGAGCGTGGCCGTGCAGAATGGCACTGGGTGAACGCAGCTGCCCTCAGCCCCCCACCGCACAACCTCTCCTTGGGGACCGAGCACCCTGCACCCCAGTTCACCCTGCCCCCCAGCTCTCCATGCTCGGGCAAAGGCAGTCACTGCTGAAGCAGGCAAGAGAACCACGGCACGGCCGAGAGGCCACCATGTCCTTGGTGGAGCCACAGCCTTGGCCATCAGGGTGAAGTGGGACCTAGGGGGTCTTCATGCACCCAGCAAAGGGGTGACTTCCCCCAGCTGTGCCCCGTTTGCTGGTGCAGCTTGCTGGCTGGGCAAATTGGATCCTATTTATTTTCTCAGGTCCATGGCGCTGGCACGCCCTGGGAGAAGAGAGGGCAGAAAGCTTGGCTTGAGGGCATACAGAGGGAATGCCTGGTGATGAAGCTGGAGGTAAATCGATTTTCTCATTCCTAAATTGAGCAATGTGGGGTTTGCCTGCTCCTCCCTGACATGCAGCGTTTAACCCTTTCTATATTCATTAGTGAAAACAGTGGTCACAGGGCAGCAGAGAACTCGCCTGGCTGTGCAAACCCTCCTGCTCCCACGCTGGAGGAAACCACAGGAGGGCCAGGCTGACCCCTTGCAGGTCCTTGTCCCCGTGCCTCCCCAAGGGATGGTGCTGGGGTGAAGCAGAGCCCGGCAACAGGCGGTGGGCAGGTGCCCCCATCACTCCAAAGGGGCACACGGGACTGCCCCATCCCAACAGCCACCAGTTGCAGGTTGGAGCCCACCTCCATTTTCCAGGCAGCCACAGCCAGACCACAGTCCCACCTTCCACCGGCAACTTCCTCTTGGCTAACGACACCAAAAGCACCATCAAAAGCCCGAAGCCCCTTTGGGGACGGATCCTGCAGCCCAGAGCACTGCCTCCCCATCACCAACCACCTGTGAGCAACCTGTCGAGAGACACTCCAACTCGGCGGCTCCCCAACGCCCCACATGCTCAGCTCCACAAATATTTGAATTAAGGTCCCCTGGGGAGCTGCAGTCACAGAGTAACTGATTTCTCCTCCTTCATTATATCTCTGTGTAATTTACCGAGGGACGGTGGCGTGTGCCTCTGTTAGAGCGAATTCCCAGCAGGACTCCCAAGAGCTCACAAATCAGGCAAAGGCAAGGCATTAGAATATGAAAGGTGAGGCTGGTCTCCCCACCAAGACTCATCTCACTCTTCCCTGGCTCCGCCAGCCCTGAATTGTGTTTTATTTCCGCCTGCTGCCTCTTGTGCGAGCAGGGAGGTGATGGGCTGGGGATGAGCAGGGAGGTGATGGGTTGGGGACGGGCCACAGAGCTCTGTCCCTGGCTCCTTCTCCCTCTGGGCAAGAAGGGGAAAAGGGTCCCCTCCCTCTTGGCAGCATCTCAAGAGATTCCAAGGAAGCCGATGCAGCAAAGGTTTCCAAGTGAAACCATGTCACCTGGCCCTAAAATCTGACTTCTTTTCACCTGGATAAATAGCCTGTGCCTCAGTTTCCACATGTACAGAAAAGAGTAGTCACTCCCTACATTTACTGATTTAAGACCCCCAACACTTAGATGTTGGAGGTCTATAAAAGACAACTGGCATTATGAATCCATCTGTGTTGCATCTCTAGCAAGGAGGAGCTGGAGGACAAGTTTGCTAGTGTAGCTCTATAGTTACCAGAAAGAGCTCAAAGAGTCACCAAGGAGAAAGAGAATAAAAGGGAGAATGAGGAATTTGGACCAAGGATGCACAACTGAGCTGCTCGGTGTTGTTATTTTGTGAAACTCCAGGTGTGAGGAGGCTGGTCTTCAGCGGACCCATCTCAGTCCGAACCAAACCCAACCAAACCCATGGACAACCACCACATCTCAGCCCTGTGCCAAGGTACCAGGGTGGGAGTAGGTCACCCCAAGAGTGGGAAGCGTCCGTTCTCAGTGGCTAACAAAGGATGACTAGACCTCTTGCAGGTCTTTGCAGCATCTATGGTCTGGGCAGGAGTTGTCCCTCTCCAAACCCCCTGGCCCTGGTCACCGCCGGGGATGTAACACTGGAGCAAAATGCCGGCCAGGCTCGGACGCAGTGAGTTTTCTGTTCCAGCTACGCTGCAAACAGCGGAGGGCAACATTTTGCTTCCTGGAAACCCAGAGAAAGAAGCATATTTTCTGAAGAGCTGCAGCTCATAGGCAACCTGTAATGGAGATTTCAGAAAACTGGGTGTTCCCCCTTCCACCTCCTCTGTGAAGACAAAGACTTGGCAGATGGTGGTGGTGCTTTGCAGGGCTTCTGCTAGGCTTTTCTTTGGGAGCTGGGTGCACGAACCCTCACTCTCATGCTTGACTTTAGAGGTACCAGCGATGTGAAATCTGCCCATCCCAAAATTCACCCGTCCCTGGGCTATCTCAACTTCTCAGAGCTCTTCGCACAGGCTGACTTAAAGACCTGGGGCTGTTCAGCCTTTAACAAAGAGCTCCTTTCTCCCCAACCTTCACCAGTGTTGGAGTTAAATAGGCTGCGCTGAAACCAAACCAAACAAAGGCCCTGCAAAGCGGCTCCAAATCCCTGTCCCCTAGGCAGCACTCGGGATTTCCCCCCCAAGCCCGGGCACAGCACTCCCCAGCGCGCTATGGCTCGCTCCCCTGCTCCAAAAGGTGGGCATGATGGGCTGAAGCAGTGAGGTTGCATTTGCTCCTATGCTTCTTGCTGCTGGGCGTCTGTGGGAGGCGATAAGGGGGTGTCTAGATGGAGAAACGTGCCACAGAGCTGCTCCAGCCTCTGCCTGCAACGCCCCTGCTTGGGCAGATTTGCCGGGGACCCCGGCCACACTGCTGCCAGTGCCACGCACCCCCCTGGAGCTGCTCAGGAGCAGCCCTCGTGGGCACCACGTGGCTTTCGCAGGCGTGGGGACCCCGAAGGGACCTTTCCAAACACGCTGCCTGATCCACCCCCTTGCAGCCCCCCCATGGGGCGTGTTCACCCTCTCCCATTTTGGGGGGCAGCTCCCCATTACTGGGCACTGAGCCCTCCTCACCTCGGCATCCCAGCTACCAATTTGCTGAAGCGGCTGCCTTCCCCAAGCAGGGAGGCGATGGCAGACAGGGGTTTCCATCAACTAGGGGGGCAATTTTTGCAATGCCAGCCTCTGGAGGGACTGCTGGATCCTGCATCCCAGGCGCGCGAAGCGCGGGGGTCCGGGGGCTCTCCGTGCAGGCAGCTCATGATCAAAGCGCCGAGGGCAGCCTGGGGCTGGGGGGAGGCAGGCGGCGCGAGATGAAACGGAGCAAAGTTCTCTGGGTTCGGACGCGGGAGTTGGAAAGGATTCGACGGCAGCTTGGAAAAGGAGGAGGAGAGGGCCGGGAGCAGCAGCGTTCAGCAGAAAGGAATGTCCTGATGGGACAGCAGCCTGAACGCCGGCCAGGACCCCCCCTTCCCAAGGCTGTTTAAAAGCCCCGGACCTCTCCAAGCCCTTTAATTGGCGCTTTAAAAAACTTCCTTGTTCCTTGACGCAGCGAGGTTTGCGTTTCATGCCCAAAATGACTCAATTCCCCCTCTCCCCCTCCNCGGCTCTGTCCCCTCCCCACCAGCCCCAGTAGCCCCCAGCCCTCACCCCACCAGCCTCTTGTGTGTATTCTTGTTCTCCCCTAATAATCCACATCCCAGCTGCCTCCCTCTGCCTTCGCCCTCCTCCTCCCTGCCTCTCTCGCTCCCTCTTTCTCTCTCCTCCCCCCTTCCTCCCCCTTTCCATAACTCAAAAGCTTGTCAGGCTGGTTCCAGACTGCTGGCGCCAGGCTTCACTCCAGGAAAAAAATAAAGCAAAAGAGAAAGGCATGCAAGGCAAAACAGCCCCGCCACATGAACACACATCAAACCAGCCCTTTATCTCCCCGGAATGCTCTCCCCACTGCAGAGGTCCCTACCCTGGCCCGACACACGTGTGCTCCCCATCCCCGTAACCCTAATGCAGCACCGCCAGGCTGCAAGCGCACACGCCCCGGCAGAGAAAAGCGAAGGAGCAACTACAAGATCTATTATTTATCAGCGTATCAATTATTTAGAGCCCCGGCGCAGGGAAGGGGTGGGGAGAGGAGGCCATGGTGGAGGTGGCTTTTACCCCGGCAATTCAGGCGAGGGGCTCCTGCCCAGACCCGCCTCCCCGCTGCCCCCGGCTCCTGCCCTCCAGCAGGGAGGTGACGGGGTGTCTCCAACACCATCCCTTACATCCCACCCCACCGATATGGGGCTGTTTCTTACCCTGACCCTCCCTGCCTTCAACAGAGCAGGGCTTCCCCCTTGCAGCGAGCCCCAATATCCAGTTCCATGAACATCCCAGTCCCAGAGGCATCAGACCCAGTGCCCAAGCGAGGGCTGCGCCACCCCACATGCAGGGCAGCTGCCCCAGGGCAAGGGCTCTTGCATGTGGGGACCCAGCACCCTGCCTCCTCGCCCAGGGAACTGGTCAGCCCACAATAATGTGAATTTTGGCATCAATATGCACTTTCTCAGGCATTTCCAGCAGCGCTCTCCCTGTTCAGTAGTTCATGCCTCCATTCCACCTCTCCCCGCAGCCTGGAGGATGCACCACACTGCTTGTCACCACCCCAAACTGCAGCGGTGGCTGGTGCAGAGCTCTGGAGCCCCAAAGCACCCCACATCCAGCCAGCCCTGACGGAGCTGTGTCAGGGCAGGGCAGAAGGAGGAGGGTGTCCATGGCTCTCCACCTCATGGGGGTTTCAGGTCAGATCTTGATCCCAAAAGGTCAAAACCAACAGCCCAAACCCAAGACCCAGCCCAGGCTGCAGGATGAGACGACACCAGGCTACACAGCCCCTTCCATCTCTGTTTTCTCTTGGATTTTGGAGCAAACCCCAGCCCACTATCTCTGTGATGCCACTGGCAAAGGGTCCCAGTCACAAGGCAGGTGACACCGATGGGCATGGGTTTGTCCATGGGCTACTGCCACAAGCTCGCAGATGGCTACCGCAGCCTCCCCGCAAGGTAGCCGCCTTTCAGTGGCAGATCGCACTAAAGTAGCTACAGTGGGAATGTGTGATGAGGTGGGTGTGCTAAGAAGATTTTTTTTGGCAGACTTCAGGATGACTTTATTGCTCACAAGTTCTCGAGTCATGGCTGAGTAACACACTCATCGCATGTCTGAAACAAAAAAAAATCCCTTACCCCAGCACAAAATAAATAGCCTGGACAAAGTGTGTTTGCTTTGCTCCCCTTCCCTGCTCCAGCTCTGCGCAGCTGGGGGCTGCGAGGCTCCCACATGGGCTGCAGGCAGCCGCTGCCTACGAGCCCTGATATTTCCCCTGCAGTTTGGGAAGAGAGATGGGCAGTGGCTCCCACCAGACACGTGCATGAGCACCATCCCCTTCCCAAGACCTCCCCCAGAAGGTCCCCTTCCCAACCGATGGGTCGGGTGCCTGAGGCAGAGCAGATTCGCCTGCTCTGATGGGATCTCTGGGAAATAACTTTAATTTGTGTGGCTGAATTAGGCCCACCATGCCCAGACTTTGGCAGCGGAAGGTGCAACCTCAGCCTGCTGTGGCCTCAAGTATTTTCTAAAGGCCAAGAGCTCTGCCCTGTGGCACCGTGTCCCCAGCCAAGCAATGTGAAGGCTCCTGGGCCGGGTCAGGTGAGACCTTCAGATGCACCACGAAGGATAAATTTCTGCAATGCAGCTGCTGGTTTGGATGCTGTTTCTGGGCATCAAGAGGGTGCAGAGAGCTGTGTTGTCTAAGGACAGAAGCATCCCCACCTCCCATGCCTTCAACTCTAAGAAACCAGTAGCTGCATTTGAAAAGCAACCAAAATATTTCTAACCTGGAAGGAAAACTACTGTCCTCTGCATTGTGGCTGATCAAATCCCTGCAGCAACTCAGAGTGTTTAAAAGGTATTAACTACCTACCTAAGCCCATGGGTGCAAAGAGTAAGCCCTCCTGTTTCCCAGGAGGGGAAACCAAGATGAAGAAGGACAAAATGACTTCCTCAAGGTCACCTGGGAAGTGTTGCTGGAGAGCCAGGAATGGATCCCAGGACCTGAGGTTTCTGCTGTGCTGCTCCCAAGTCCTCACATCCAGCCTGACCTACCGCTGGGTCAACCCCAGCCCTCCCACAGCCCCACGGACCCCACAGAGCCCTGATGACTTCTGAACATCCTTCCACCAGCGGGAGGAGAAGGTTGGGAGCATGAACTCCCCCAGATGTTGGCTTTTGGGTGCCAACAGCTTCACAAGCTCCTCTCCAGCCCCAAAGGAAGACCTCAACTGGGATGGAAAAACCTTTCCCTCGAGTAAAAAAAGAGTAGGAGCTGCTCTCTGCCATTTACTGTCCCTGTTTTCCCACACTAAAGGCTAAGGACAGATGAGAACTGGTTTGAAGAATGGGGAAACTACAGAAATTATTAATCCCATTCCATTTTAATGGGTTCAAAAGGGATGTTTTTATAAATTTTCTACTACATCTTCCTCTTTTTTTTATTTTAAAAAACAACATTCCAGAAAAAGAGTTCTTATATTTGCTGTTCCTCCTCCTGAAAGAGCATATCTTGAGGATGAAAACAGGGTGGCTTAGGGAAGGAAGAAATTTCACTAAAGATTGAGGGGGAAAAGCAGACAGACAGGAGGAACCCTTCATTTAGAAATGTCACAGGCAGTTTTGTGACGAAGAGAAAAATCCCATTGTGCTGAGAATTTTTCTCAAAAACTTTTGTGTGTGTTTGGTTTTTAAAGGCTGTTTTTTTTCCAGCTAAAAATAAAACTCCACGTGCAAATAAATAAATAAATAAATAAATAAAGTGAGCCATCCCTGGGCACAGCCGAGAGCGCTTGAAGGGACAGCAGCTACCCTGGGACGGCTTGTGCTGCTTCTCGACAGGCGGCCCTGGTTGTGGTGACACTGCCGGCTCTTGCTATGTGCTGGGGAAGGTTGGAAGGACACTGTCTGCCCCGTGCTGCCTTTAAACAAACCCGGGGAGTCGTGTCGGCAGTGCACTGGCGGTGGATCTGCAGCGAGCTGGAGCTGATGATCACTAGATCCGGGCCGCTTCCTCACAGCCAGTTCCTGGCAAAAGGGAACACGGATGCCCGAGAGCATCCCTGCTTGCACGTGGCTGCTCGGGGGCTCCTGGCCGAACGCTGGGGCTGGCCTGCAGAGTGCATTTGCTGCAATCCCCAAAGGACACCTCTGAAAGCCCCAGTTTGCTGGGGGCTAGCCCTGACCCAGCCCATCCCAGGGGAAAAACGGGAAGCAGCAACACCGTCGGGTTGGGGCAGAGCACGCGGGTGCTGTGGCCGGTCCCAGCTGTATCCTTTTCCCGTTTCCCTTCCATACGTGCAGCCGGGCTCCCCGCCCCACTGAGGTCAGCTCCGGCTATTCTCTCCTCTGTTTCCCCTGCTCCTGCCATGCACTTCCCGTCTCCCTTTGATATTTCACCTTTGCTGCGTCATTCCCTATGGGCCATTTTGGGGCTTGGGTTCACGTGGACGTGCTGTTCCCCGCTGTTGTTAAAAAGCCGAGCCAGGTCTGAGCCTCGCCATCAGGGACCACTTGTGCTGGGGAACACATGAAATAACCCGGCTCACACAGATAAGCGTTCAGCTGAACAAGCATGAGCCCAAAAGCTGAGCTTGCACCAACAGCCTCGAACAGCACAAGACTAAGAGGGGGAAACGCCATGAAAAATAACGAGGAGCTGGGAGGAAACAAAGGCTGGGTGAAACAGGGAGCATTTCCAGCAGGCAGAGATGGCCAAATCCGGCAGTCTGCTCACAGCGCTGGGCTTAACCAAAGCTGAGCAGGAGCTGGACCTGGCCTGGGTCAGGCAGAGGGGTGTCTCATGTTGGCCACCCACTGTCCCAATACTGCCGAACCAAGGGAAGCCCCATCTCACGCTGGGGGCAGATCTCTCCTGGGCACTACAGATGGGACACCCGAGCACCCACTCAGCTGACACAGGGAGCAGCACTCTGCCACAGCACAGGCAGAATCCTCAGCTGGGTTTGGGAGCGAGCAGCTTCCTCGTGCTCCCACAAAGCCCCAGGGAATTCAATGCCTAAGAGAGCAGCTGGACTCCTCCCCAGGCGGAGTGATTGCTGCGCTCGTATGCGCTCTGTTTCGGCCAACCGTCCTTTCCACCGAGGAGCCACAACGTTGAACAAAAAACGTCCCCGCTGGCCTCCAGCACTGCCTGCCCGCGCTCCCCATGTGGCACTGGGCCAAACCCTTTAACAAAAGACGACTGAAATGAGAGCACGCATTAACTCCGTGGTGGATTTCCCTCAACGGACCCCAGCGAGGAGCATCATCCACCCCATCGCGGCAGAGCCCAGGCCAGCAACGCTGGCAGCCTGTGGCACTCACCCATCAGGGCAGCCGCAGCGGTGCTTCGAGCTGCCCGGACCCATCGCATCCCCAGAACACCACTCCAGCTCTTCACCACCGACAGCTGACATCTGCCAGCGACCTCCCGGACAAGGGCTACAGCCGAGCCGTGTCAGTGAGATGAGACACCGCACGTGGGGTGTGCTCCCTGCTCTTTTAGGGAGGAGGTGGGGAGAATCTCATGACACGAGAGCCTGGAAGAGGGGCCTGACCCCAGGTTATAGGTTTTTGCCTGTTTTGATGGTGATCACTGACAAACACTCATGAGGACATTTCTTTGGATGAGCACAAGTTTATTGAGATGACAGAGCTCAGGGAAGGGCTGCACACCTTCTCCCCTGTGCCCCCCTGCCTAGCTGCTCCTTTCAGCAGAGGCTTGGCCAGCTCAAGTCACATCCCACCCCACTCTGGGGGTGCTCTGCAGGCAGGGATCACAAATGGTCCCATCCTGCTCTGCAGGTGCTTCCTAATGAAAAGTGGTGCCGTGGGGGTATGGGCGAGACCTCGAGCACTTACTTTCCCAAATGGCTTTAAAGCTTTCCCATCCCCTTGGACTGCATCACCTCTGCCACTGCCCAGGAAGGGACTAGGATGTCCCCAAGCTCTCCCCTCCTATGTCCTTTCCAAGCAGTAAGCTCTCACACGGTCATGGATGTGCTCCCAAACCATCACAGACAACATTAATTGAATATAATCCATAGGGGAAAAAACCCTCAATGCCCTCTCCACCCTTCTTTTAGCTCATGGATGCTCAGAACAGGGTTGATGCCTTCAAACACCAGCACAACCATTTCTGAGCCTAGACCTTGGGGGTCCTTCAGGAGCAAGGAGGGGGATGAAAGACAAGAGATGTAGAAGAAAATAGTCCACAGTGGGAGTCCACAATGGCTTGTGGACTTGGCAGCCCTATAACCCAAACCCAACTCTGAATGGTGATGGTCTCCTACCCAATTGCAAGGGGCAGCAGGGAACAGGCACCATTTTGTGTTTTCAGGCTCAAAAATAGTGTTTGAGTGAGTCACAGGGATTTTTGTCCCTCTCCTGGAGGCCTTACGTTCATTCATTTTTCCTTTCTTTTGTCATTTTTGATAACCTGAAATATTAGTCAGCTGGACTGAATCTGGAGGTTTTACTCACCACTTCCAAAGGAAAATACAACTAAAAAATACACTGAAACAGTGTGGCCAACCCTGAGCATCCAGAGCTCCTCAAGATTTCCAGACCCTGGAAAAATCAGAGAACAGCCTTAAAATAACGAGATTTGCAAGAGAAAAAAAAAAAAAAAGAAAGAAAGAAAGAAAGAAAAGAGACCAGTTGGCTTGTTTTTATTTCCCTGTTGGTTTTTGAGCCTTTAGGCCACTCTGATGTCACACTGCTAAGCTTGTCTCTGCAACCGTGAGGTAAGAAACCCTTAAACCATCAAAAGCCCCTGCCAGCACTCTGCAATCACATGTCTTCAAAAAAAAAAAAAAAAAAAGGAAAAAAGGAAATGCTGGGAGCTGAGGGAAATCTCAGGAGGTTTGGAGGACCTCTCACAGGACCGAGAGGAGCATCAGTGGGCAACACAGAGCAAGTGGCGCCTTCAAAAGCCCCTCTCTGCCCATGGGGTGATGGAGAGCTGGGTTTTTGGAGCAGGGCTGCGAACATTGCCGAGTACTGGCATGGCTGTGGCACGTGGCTGGCTCACTCTTGACAACCAAGGACAGTCCCAGGAAAGTGAAAAGACTTCCAGCACATCTCAGCAATTTCTCTCTGCTCCCAAAGGAAGCGTATTTATTGGAAGCCATTTTCTGCATAAATAGCCCTTTCCTGCTGTTTCCCACAAACTCAGACTAAAATTATTTCCTCGGCTTGAGGATGCCAGCCCACAGCTTCCTAGATGGATGCGCAGAGCTCAACCTTGAGTAAGAGACCAAAGATATCCCCAAAATCCTGCCCAGAGCCCATCCAGCTCTCCCAGAGCAGAGGTTTTACACCCCCTCCCCAGCAGTACTTGTACCAACTCCCAATCACTTCAGTGCATCATTCCTCCCCAGTGCTTTCCTTCGGGGGTCTCAAAGCCCTCTGCAACCTCAGGCCCATGCACCCTCCACATGTGCCCCAGAAGGAAGAATGACCCCAAATCACTGCTCAACACGCAGAGAGCAAGGAGCAGCTTGCTCAAAGACCCAGGCAGTGCATGCTGGCAGATAAACCGGTCTTCAGGCCCCAAGGGACTGGTGTGCAAAGGGAACAGCAGAGATGGAAGCAGTCAAGTGGCAGGGCCCTCCCACCCCACCGATGTAGGACCAATGTCTGCTCCAGAGCAGGGAGTTGGTGATGGGAACAGGTCCCTGCTCACACCAGAAGGATGTAGAGGTCCCCCAAAGGGCCCATGCAACAGCATTTTGGGGTCTACAGGGTAGAGTTGTGATGCTGCAGAACCAGCACTGCCCAGGGCAAGGACTAAGATGGGGTCCCCTCATCATCTTCCCCAGTTCTGCAGCCCAGCAGAGGATCCCACCAGCCAACAGATGGCTGGGGGGGTCCCTGCCTGCACCGCCACTGGCTCTGCTGCTGGCCTTCCTCAGCCACATCGTCTAGGCTGGGACTTGGCTGGGACAGGCTGAGCCTGCACAGCACGGTCCCCAGCCCGCATCCAGCAGCCTCAGCAACAAAACTACTTGAAGACCATGACTATGGTGGTAAAACCCACCATGCATGTGGCCCCGCCATCCCCAGAAGAGCCCTTGCCCTGAACCCCAAGGCCAAGCAGCCCATGGACGTTGCATGCTGAGCTGCTGCCCTCGAGTTCAGGGCAGGGTGGAAAGGAGGATTTGGAAATGTCTTTGTTTGAAGCTGCTCAGGGAATGAAGGCAGAGGGACTGCAGCGCTCTGGAACTGGAAATGGGCAGGACACAGTTAACGCCTGGTTCCTTGTGCAGGATCAGGAGGAACTTGGCTTCATATTTCACGTGTGGGATGTTGCAAGAGGACAAGGAACCCTGAACCCCAGTGGCATGCATTCCTCCCAGCTCTGCCTTGGGGAAGAAATCACACAACAACAACAACAATGACTATGTGCCCCAGCTCCAGGCCACTCCGCCATTCGGCCGAGGGCAGGAGTCTCCTTCCCGGCGTAGAGGGCACCACCACTGAATGACAGTGCCACCACGCCAAGAGACCCCGGAGAAACACCGAGGCCGTACGGACTCCACGGTGGCATCGAGATGCCAGCAATTTAATAAACCCAAGCCGAGCGGTTGGGGGCTGCCGGTGAAACGGCCCCGCACATGGTGTGGAGCTGGGGGCTTCGCACCGCCTGGCTCCCCTGCTCTTGAAAGCAAATACAAAGGCTGGGCTCCCCCAGCCCTGGCTGATGCTCGACCTCTCCGTTGTCCTCGCTGCACGCCTGTCCCAGTTCCAGCAGCCGGTTGCTACAGCAACTGAGCTCTGACTAATCATTTGCGCAATGACCTTTTTTCCCCCCAGAGAGAAGGAGGGAGGGAGATGGAGAGGAGGGAGGGAGGGGAGGAGAGGCAAAGCGAGCGGAGGTTAGCAAGAAAAAGCAGCCAGGGAGAATGTGGTTTTTTAGGCAATGCAAGATTTTTGGGGGGGAACGGGGGGGATGCAGGTGGTGGGAGGGGGAGAGGAAAGCATGTTGAATGGCTCCCCACTCCCGGCTCTGTGCTGGAGAAAGGAGGGATGGGGGCAAAGCTGGCTGCCAGCAGGCAAAGTGCCTCGCTGGGACCGTTTCCATGGGCGAGGGGGTGGGGGGACTCCAAACGGGGCTGACACCGCAGCCCTCCTCCTCCTCCCCACCCCACATCGACCCTGGCCACCACTGAAGGGCGAGAAGTCAAGAATTTGGCTCTGCTCATCACCGAGCGCCTGCAAAGGGCTGGCCGGCCGCGGGTTAGCCTGGCTCAAGCACCCCAAGCATGAAACCTCACGGACGGGTGGTGTTTGGGGAAGCTACACCAGGGCTGAGCTGAACTGAGCTAAAAAATCCCGTGTCAGCATTACACCAAGGGGGAGCATGGCCGGACTCTGCTGAGCCATGAGAACCAGCCCAGGAAGAAACCTGAGCCCAGCTCCAGCGGCTCCAACGGTGTTACTGGGGGGGCTTCGCTCCCACCTCTACTGCCTTCAGCCGAGTGAGACCAGGGTCAGGTCTGGCTCCAGCTCCAAAACAGAGTAAATAATGCAAAAGCCTCTTTCTGCCCAGCTCTGAGGAGCACACATGAGATTGCATCTTACTGACTCGGTAGGAGAAAACAGTTTAGAGGTTGCATGTTGCTCCTTACACCAGTCAGCACTTAGAAAATAGAAGCTGGTGAAACAAAAAAAATCAGTGGCCAGCAGGTCCTCCTCACCAAGGGGTGGATGGTTGTGCCGCCAGTCCCAAGTTTTCATGGCAAAAGGATTTGGGCTTTTCTCCAATTGGATCAGAAAACAGTCACATCTGACCTTGACCAACCACAAAGTACTAAGCCAGCTGAGACGGACAATAACGGAGATCCCTGGTGACCAAGAGCAGAAATCTGTGGAAGTCTGAAGAAAACAAAATGTTTTTGTGAACAGATATTCCACAACAGAGCCTGACAAACTGCAGTACTGTTGTGCGAACTGGAGAAGAAGGAGAAGGAGGACTTGGTATGACTAATGAGCAAAGCAGGAGAAGAACAAGCTATATCCTGAATGGTGCTGAGTGCACACTCCCCACATGCAACTCCTGCCAGCATGTGCTGGAGCTCAGAACAGGGAGATCTCATTGGGTAGGACAAAATCTCATTCAAAGAGATATGGTGGCCTTGGCTGCTCCGTCCTTGCCCTGTCTTTCTGCACCAAAGATGGGCCCTTTCCTTAAGGCAGCTCAGATAAAGTCCTTGCTCCAAATACCTCCAAAAGGTCCTGGAGCCAACCCTCCTCTTTCAGCTTACCATGCTTCCCTCTGCCCATCAAAATAATGCAAAGGACAGGAGACTCCTAGCAGGCATTCCCCAGCTAGTTTGTACAGCTAGAAAATGTAAAGCAAGACTTGCTAAATCATCTGTGATTTATTTAAGGCACATGAAGAGAGTCCAGGTTGTGAGGAATACTCTGCACACAGGGTGCACCCAACATATTTCCCTTATCAGCACGACCTGGCACCTACAGAAATTCCCACTGCAGCACCTGATCCCAAACTTGGAGGAACCAACAGGAGGGTTCACATCGAGCCCACACTGGTGCCTGCACTACACGGGGCATTGCAGGCAGCCATGTCTTGCTCTGCTTGGGCTTGAGCCAATCAAAGCCATGTCAAGCCCAATGTAATAAGTGCTGCTGAACGACAAGATACGTTTACTCAGGCTTGGTGCTACATGGCCATGGTCACAGGGCTTGCAGATCCAGCCCGAGCTCATGCCTGCCTCCGATCCACCTTGTAGATGAACCTGGGGCTGCTGTGAGTCTGAAACACAGCGTGTAGAAATAAAACTCCTTTCCACCTCTTTTCGGCTAAATCACTCTGCAGCTTGCAGAGCTCCACCAAGGACAATTATTTCCAGCATGTGCCGTGCATGAATGCTGCGAGCAAGACGGAGCTGGAGTTTCATCATAGCCCGGCTTTGTGTGCAGAGCGAAGAAGGAGAAAAAAAAAAAGAGAGAGGGGGGAAAAAAAAAGGAACTTGGAACTGGAGGCCCCCCCCCCACCCGGCCTCACCCTGATCCCAAGGAGGCTCCGCTCTGCTCTTGCTCAACCCGACACCGAGAATGAGGAAGCAGAGGAGACAGGCGGGGGAGGCGGAGGAACGGTCAAGCTGAAGACAAACAGCCTCTGAGCCGGGCGGCTTGGAAGGCTTCACGAGCGAGAGGGCATGGGAGCAAACAGCAGGCTGTGTCCTGCGCTGGAGCCCCCTCCCCATCCCCACCCGGGCTGGGGGGCTCTGTGGCACCCACACCAGAGGATGCTCTGGGTTTTGATAACCTGAGTCCAGGTCTTAAAGGGAGGTCTGCAAAGCCTCCAGCATGGAGATCTGCAAAGCCTCGCTGCGTTGCCAACTCAGATCCTGTGTACCCAGGCTGCGGCTGGCGACGGCCGAGCGCCCACCTGCTGCGCTGCTCTGCCCGGGTGCCTCCACAGCGCACAGGGGTGGCGGAGCCCTCGGCGGGCAGAGCCCTCGGCGGGCAGAGCCGTGCTGTGCCGGCCACAGCCAGCCAGTTCTCCCCCTTGCTTGGTTAGAGCTGGCTTTCAGCACAGGCAGCAGCACAGCAGCTCGCCTCCGCACTCTGCAATACCAGGAACCACAACGCTCTGCTCACTGCAAACAGGAGTTTGCATAAAAAATTAAACCCCAGCCAGGTGCGAGATGTTCCAGGCAGCTCCACATGCTTGGGGCTGGTCCTTTCCCATCCCAATGTCCTGCACCTCACTGCTATAGGAACCATACGCCTTACCTCCCCTCACCCCACATGCTGATGGCTGCTGTCACCTTCCTTGTCCTTCTGTCCCCATCCATGCACACGGGCTCGCCTCTCCTCGCGTCTTGCCCTGGGGGAGGAGGAAATCCAGCTAAAGGGAGCCCGGTGTCCGCACAGCCCCGTTGGTGACAGACCAAGACCCCAACGTGATATTCTCCTGCTGATTTGCCCTTCCACTTTGGTAGGCCAGTAAGGAGATACCTTGATCTCATCCCTCTTATAGCGAAGGACATTATAACAGAGACATGAAGGGACGTGCCCGAGGCCAAGGAGGACAGAGAACCAGGCAGAGGAGTTGGTTGGACCCACTTGTTTAAATTTCTTTATGACAAGCAATATTAGCTCTACCCCAGCAGTATTACCACCTGCGAGGGAAGGTCAGACAACTGTGACCGATCAGCTCAGGACAACCTCACAGTGCAAAGAGGCTGCCCAGCCCTCAGGCAGGGCTGTTCCCGAGCAGCACCAGGGATGCAGGCACTATGTGTCTTCCTGGCCAGCCAGCACACCCAGGATCCCACCCAGCTTGTAACCCTCCCACCACGCAACACAGTCAGCCCACGTGGCACAAGGACCCGGGAAGAAACATGGCTTACGTGGAAAGGAGTGAACACATAAGGTTGGGGGGATGCATCAGTTTAATTTCTGTCAATTCACCCAGCACAGGGCATGTGTGGAATATCCCTAGAGGGGTTCACATGACCATAACTCAGAGGAAGATCAGAAATTATGGCCCATAAGGCAAACTCCACAGCCAGTCTTGAATCAGTTTGGGTCTATCAGCAAATGAGAACCAAGACACTGAGATGCATCAGTTCGATTGCCCAGTTCCTAGAGGTTCACACCAGTGGTTGCCCACAGGGATGGAGCAGTTTGGGGGTCACCACATCCCCTTGAACACGTGCTACATCAGCTGCCCACCTCGCCAGCACCCCGAGGTGAAGGGTGCTATGGCAGGAGGGAAATGAGAGATTCCCTTCTCAGCATGGGAAGGGCCATCGCTGGGGTTGATGAAACCCATCCCAAGGGAAAGGGTTTGCTCTTTCCCAAAAGAAGTGGCAAATCCCAAGGGACCAGCCCTTCAGGGGTGCCAGGGAGGCAACCAAACCTAGAGAGAGACCAGAAAGGAGAGGGAAAACCCAGCAAACCCTGGGGGAAATGGAGTTTTCCTTCTCTTCCACAAGGCCATCGCAAGGCAGGAGTTGGGGGGAGGAAGCCTTTACGCCAGGCAGCAGCAGAGCCTGCCAGAGGAGATGCCGTGGGAAGGCGGGCGAGCGTGCGCAGGGCCCCGTGCAATCACCTATAGCAACTGGCAATTCCTGTAAGTTACACCTGGCTTGCATTTGGTCCCAGAGGCGTTTTACATTGAGAGCATCCCTGGAAGGAAAGATTCACTGCCAAAAACCATGAGCTCCACCTGCCCGGATTTTGGAGGGGAAGGTGGGTTGTTTGCATTTCCAATTTGGCTGGGAAACTGGAAAAATACAGACCTGAGAAGCCAATTCCCCCCGGCCCATCACCTCCTCCAAAATACACCAGTCTCCAACCAGAAAGACGCTGGACCGGCACACCGGTGGGGACCCATGCTCCATGGCAGGAGGCTGGGGACCTTTGGATGTGTGACAGTGGCTCTGCAGTGGGCAGGGACCAGGGTGGGCTTTTGGAAATGTGGCTGAGGGCAAAGCAATGGTAGCAGGATGGGGCCTGGGGGCACCAGCCCGACACCTGTGTCCATCGAGTCACCTGTGGGACCCAGCGAGGGATGAGCCCCTCAGAGCAACAGCACTGGGCTTAAATAAATAAATACAATTCTGCTGAGAGGGGAAAAGAAAAAAAAAAAGGAATAAAGGATGTGCCTCTCCAGCACCTCCTCCCCTCCCAGAAACCTGTGTGCTATGCAAATATATGCAAATAAGACATGGAAAGGGGAATGAAACTGGCTCTCTAAACCAGCATGGTTTTAGACCGGGAAGTGTTGGAGGCAGTTTGCTGGAAAGTTGAGGCAGAAATAGCTACACCATGCAAGGGACGAGCAATGATGACTGGAGGGTTTGTGTCCCAAAATGTCTTTAGCAGTGGGACCAGCTTCCGCAGCACCAGCAAAACGCAGGACCAACAAAATACAGCACCAAACCACCCTCTTGACACACCCGATGAGCAGCCAGTCTTAAAGGACTTCCTAAATCCCCCTTCCCTCCAGCCCAGGGCTGGGGAGAATGGGGGGGAAATCAACAGAAAAAAAAAAAAA
>VZTV01061261.1:9798-49610 GCA_013400875.1 Anhinga rufa
GGGGCACCCGCCGTGGGCACCCAGGGAAAGGGTTAAACCCTACGAGGGGAGCCCAGACCCCATCCCCTACCCGCCAAGGGGGTGATGGTCCCCTCGGCCGGGTCACCAGCCCACCGGCATGCCGAGGGACACCTCCGGAGGTCACAGCACCCGCTGGGAATGCCCTCCCATAGGCAGCGGGGTGCTGGCCGCCCCGCACCGCTGCAGCCCACCCTAGGGAGCCAGATCCCCCCCCCCCCCAAAATAACCCAGGGACCGGACTCACCTCCGCCGCCCCACGCGCCCGTCCCGGGGCGAGCAGCCTCCGGGGCCGGCCCGGCGTCCCTCCGGCCGGCTCCCAGCACCAGCCTCCGCTCGCAGATAAATATTTAACGCGCAGCCTGGGACGGGGATTAACAAAGGGCGAGTGTTTCCTGTTTGCTCGGCGCGGCGATGCCAGCCGGGAGCGCGCGGCCACGCCGGGCGATGCTCTCTCGGGGCAGCGCCCGTCGTGAGACCGGCGTCGTGCCGAGGGTCCGGGAGCGATGCTGGGTCGCCGGGGCTGGCGGCTGCCCGGTGTTTTGGGGAGACACCCAGGAAAAGGGGTGGGAGAGCCGGAGGGAGCATGGCTTCCCCGGCCGCGACCGTCACGCCACGGGGAGGAGCGGATGGGCGAAGGGGTTGCACGTGGCGAGCTGAACGAGGCAGCGAGGTGCCGGCCCAAGCAGCCCCGGCAGCCGATGGAGGTGCCGCAGGGGAGAAGGCAGATGTGGCAGCCGCAGCTGGGAGCCAAGAGAGCCCAGGGAGCGAGGCGGCGGTGCCGGAGCCAGCACCACCATGGTGGGAGCTGCCTCCTGCTCGGCCCCGCGCTGGGACGGAGGTTGGGGATGGCCGGGCAGGAGCTGGGAGCCAGGAGGATGGAGCCCGGCCACCGCCTCGCCGAAGCCCCGTGAGCCCGCGGCATGGAGGAAGCGCCCCGTGAAGGAGGGAGCCGGGGGCGAAACAAGAGCCGGCGACTACCCTCCTCTTCCTCCTGGCACCCAGGCAGGCAGCGGGAGGAAGGTTATTTACTCAGGCAGGAGCTGGGAGGATGGAGGGGCAAGGAGAGGGAGCCGAGAGCTCTCCAAGGAAAGGGCCCGGGAGCGACTCCGCAAGTGCCGACGTGCCGGGGAGGTTGGGAGACGCCGTCTTGGCGCTGCCCCGGCCCCAGAGAGAGGCCCCGAGCGAGGCAGCGGCCATAAACCAGACCCCTAAAACCTTTCTCCTGTGCTTCCCGAAAGCCAGGCAGCACCCGTGGGGCTCCCTGCTCCGCCCCGGGCGCCCGGCACCCCCCTGCGCCCCAAAAACAAACCACAGCGGAGCCGAGTGACTGTGTCAATTTTTAACTTTTTTTTTTCTTTTTTCTCCTTAAAGATGACTTCCAATTTACATTAAAGACAGTTCTAACAAATTCATTCCTTGTTCACAAAAAAAAAAAGAAATTATATTAAATAATTTCTGCCAATAAATAACATTTTCACCATTTTTTTTTCTCCTTTAAACATAACTAAAAAAAAAAAAAAACAGGAAAAAAAAAAAAAAGGAGGAAGCCTCCCGCAANATCCTTCAGCATCGAGAACCCTAAAATCACCATCACTGCACCCAGCACGTGTCCCGTGGGGCTTCAGGTCCTCTCTGGCAGAGGCCGGTCGGCCTCCACGCGTCCCTGCCACCGCGCCTGGCTAAGTCGGATCCGTGCCCGAGCGCCGCGACAGGCCCCCGGGCCGGCACGGGCGGCACGAGGTTCTCCCAACGCCAAGAAAAAAAAATTTAAAAAAATAAAAATTTAAAAAAAAAAAAAGAAAAAAAAAAAGCTTGAACTCAACCCACCACCCGACCCATTGCTGACTCCCCTCCTTGTTACATGCACCTTGCTCTAACATGCAAAAAAATAAAACCAAACAACAACCAACCCAGGCTGCGAGGCCAGCCTGCGGAGGAGGCGGCTGGGCTTTCCCCAGGGCCGGTCGGGCTCCTTGGCTTGCGTTCCCGGAGTGCCGCTTGCCAAGCTCCAGGTGGCAGCCGGGGAGGGAAAGGGACAGGCNTAATGAACATGTTTTCATTAAACTGTCTCAGGTGAGACATGAAAATGCAATTCTTAAGGTGTAGTATGGCTATAATTCCTGATAGATTCTCTGTTGATTTTTATTTAAGGGGTATTTTTTTTTTCCTTTAAAAAAAAAAAAAAAAAAAAAAAAGCAGGAAAAAAATAAAAAAGGAGGCAGTCTCCAGGCAACGGGCGTATGATCCTTCAGCATCGAGAACCCTAAAATCACCATCACTGCACCCAGCACGTGTCCCGTGGGGCTTCAGGTCCTCTCTGGCAGAGGCCGGTCGGCCTCCACGCGTCCCTGCCACCGCGCCTGGCTAAGTCGGATCCGTGCCCGAGCGCCGCGACAGGCCCCCGGGCCGGCACGGGCGGCACGAGGTTCTCCCAACGCCAAGAAAAAAAAATTTAATAAAATAAAAATTTAAAAAAAAAAAAAAAAAAAAAAAAAACTTGAACTCAACCCCCCACCCGACCCATTGCTGACTCCCCTCCTTGTTACATGCACCTTGCTCTAACATGCAAAAAAATAAAACCAAACAACAACCAACCCAGGCTGCGAGGCCAGCCTGCGGAGGAGGCGGCTGGGCTTTCCCCAGGGCCGGTCGGGCTCCTTGGCTTGCGTTCCCGGAGTGCCGCTTGCCAAGCTCCAGGTGGCAGCCGGGGAGGGAAAGGGACAGGCGGGAGCTCTGAGATGAGGGTTCTTGAGACGTGCATAGCTCCGAGGCGCTGGCTTTGCAGGGGAGGGCAGGAAAGGAGGAGGAAAAGGGGTGGTGGTGGGGAAAAATCTGCGTGTTTCTGGCATTTTTTGTTTTGCTGTGGTGGGGATCGGGGCAGGGCGCTCTGCCGGGATGAGCGAGGGACCTCGCTAGCGGCTGCCGGCCTCTGCTCCGAGGTCTTCATCGCCCTCTTCCCCCAAAAGCCAGTGAAGAGGGGATGGGGGTTCCCAGCTCGGCGCTGGGGCAGGGGAAAGCTCTGCCTTCCCCGCAGCTCCTGCCGCCAGCCGGGGCCGGCAGCGCCGAGAGGGTTGCAGGGATGAGCGTTCGTCAGTCGAGGGGGTAATTAGCACCCACGAGCCCCACCGCTGCTCCTCGCCCCCTCGGGAACTCCTGTCACCCAAGGGGGGACCAGCCCCAGCGTCGCTACGGCAATGGGAGCCTGGCAGCATGGCATCCATACGTGCCGTACGGCTCCGGGCCCTGTCGGGGACCGACATCCAGCCATTAACCGCCTTCCCGGACAGGCACCAGCCCCGGGACGCCACGAAGCCACGGCCCCACCAGCCGCAGGGACCTTTTGGGCAACACCCAGCTCCAGGGAGGGGATGGAGGGGGGGGTCACAGCTCCCCACGACGCCGTCGGCACCCCTCTCCCCGCGCGGGCAGCAAACCACGAGGGCCAAACTGGTTTTGGGGAGGGGGGAGCCGGCGATACCGGAGCACAAGAAGAAGGTTGGGGAGGGGACGGGGACGGACACAAACCGCGAGCAAAGCAAATCCCGCTTTGCAAAGGGACGGTCCCTGCTGAACCGTGTCCCCCCCGCTGCGCACGGGCTGCCGGGCTCGGGGTACGAGCATCCCCCCCGCAGCACCCATCCCAAAGCTCCCGACTAGAACTGCTGCTTGGGTGAGATCCCAGCCTGGATCAGAACAACACGCCCGAACATGCACGGGCAGCACCTTTGCACGGTTTGCGCTCTCAAGAGGAAGATACCACACATCAGCTCACTGTGTTTCAGAAAGGATGCCGTTAAAAAACAGAAGAAATACTCACAGACAAAGGCAATTGGCCCCACGCCTCATATGGGGTTAGAGAAGCTTGCTCAAAACATCTCGCGCTTTTTTTTTTTTTTCGCAAAGCGGTGGGCGTGTAAAAAAAGGAAAAAAAAATATAAGAGAAAAAAGAAAAAAGTGGAGGCATGCGACTCAAAAAGTCTCTTGTGAAAACCCAGTGGTCTGCTCACAGATACTGTTTCCTAAATAGCTGGCATGAAATTAAGTGACGTATGATTATAAGACAATTTGAAAGCTTCCTGCAAAGTTGCTGTTTTCCTCTGTCGCTGGAATCGCAGCTTAGGGCTGGAGCACAAAGGAAAGCCAGCAAGATCCAGAGAAGGGGCTGGCAAATATCCCTTATTAGAGGCTAAGCCTGCTCACCTGCTGCCCTTGCTTGGAGAAAGCATAATAGACAGTTAAGTTGGAAAAGAAGTGAAAGCTGGCAAGGGATTTGCTTCCGGAAGCTGCTGCTTTGACTCTGTGCAAAAATCGCAGGCAGAAGAGGACGCGGCTCAAATGACACGCGGGGAAGGGAAGCGACCAAACGGGAATCTCACAAAAAACCCCTTTTCCGACACTCGCTTCAGGTCAAAGATTAAGTGAAAGAACGAGGCTCTGCTTAACAGATCCGAGCTTCAAAACCCCCTCGACGCTGCAAAACCCTCCTTTCACCGGGAGATCCCCCCCTCCCTCTCCAGCACTGCGCAAAACACCCTTCCAAAATATCTGCCAGATCCACTCGGTTCTTCTACCTGCCAACCTACGGTAAAACCATCCTCCCTCCCCGGCAGCCGAGGGAGGGACGCGCTTCCCAAACCAGGGGCTTTTTAGCAAAGCCGCCTCGCCGCTGGCCGTCGGCCAGCAAGCCACATCTCTACAAAAACGAGCAGCACCGTCACCCACCCTTCCCCAAATCTTTATCACAAGCTAGCAAACCCCCCCTCCCCGCCTCCTCCAGCTGCCAGGAAAGGCTGATGTGCCCCTGGCTCCTCTGGAGTCGGAGGAATAGCCGCTGGCTAATGAGGTAGCCAGCAGCGGGGTGAGCCCAAGTTACTGAAAGACACCCCCTCCCGCCTCAAAAGACGCGTGCTGGATGACGGGGAGGCGACGGTGGCTTAGGGGAGACCACCTCGTGCGCCCACCGCTCAAATACTCATCAGCAAGGGCTGATTCGAGAGCCGGGCGCAGGAGAACGTGCCGTGGGCTCTGCGGTATGTGATGGTGGTAGCGGGGGGAAGAGTCTTTCTGCCCACAGGTTATAAATCACCCCCCGCATTTATTTTTTTTTTTCTCCTTTAAAATTCAGGCTGTGCAGAGTTCCCAAAGACCTGCTAGAGACTGGAGATAATTCCTCTGCTCTGAATCAGAGGGATTTCTGCCACATGGACAGCCCTGGCTGGCAAAGCCCGGCGTACAGCTGGCTGCACCGAGTCCGAACGGCCAAAGCTTCGGGGAGGGCTGCAGCAAGGGGCAGCGCTTCTCCCACCCGCCTTCCCGTTCTGCTCAAGAGGTTACTTTTCTTGCTTGGGGCTCCGCTGGAATAAAAACTGAATTACTGAAGGATAAGGTGCTGTGATTGGTATGACACACCGGAGTCCTTTAGAGCTAGTCCTGAATATTTGGACGTCACCTTGGAAAAGGGACGGATCCCAGCCAGCTGCCCCACGCAACGCGCCTTCCGCGGAATCGGTTGCTAAAGCAGCACTTGCAGGTAGGCAAGAAGTTGAAGAAAACAACAGCAAACTCTGGGAAGAAGAGAGTTGTGAAAAGAAAAACCAAACCAACCCTATTTTTCAACGGAAGGACCTGCTTTTGAAAGCACAGGCTAACTTAGAATTGTACCAAAGTCAACGACCCAAGTTGCCTGGGACTGTTTTTTTGTTTCTTTTAATCCCCCCACAGAGGTTTGCCTCTCGTGGAGGAGAGGTCAGCTGTACAGCACAACACTTCATATATGCACTAGCAGTTAGATTGGTTTCTAAATTAAAAAAAGATGGACTTTTTATATATTGAACATAAATAAAAAAATTACAAAATGGTCACCTTTCTTACAGAATGGATGCAAACTGGATTATGAACGTGCCTCCAGGTGAAGTTGGTTTCTCCCCTGCCCCCACCCCACCCCAATAATAAATAAATAAAATTCATTAAGTTTTGGATCCTTTAGTGGTGCAGATTGGGCGCTCGGACCGTTACTGGGCTTTCTTCCCTGTGCCATTCTTGTCCGCAGAGTTTGTTGAGGTTACCAAGTTCACCGGCCCGTCTGAGTGCATTGAATCTTTGCGTGGCGGCATGCGTTCGTTAATGCGATCCAGGCCTCTGGCTTCTTCGAAGCTGCGGATCTTGTGCTGCGGCGAAAATCCACGAATGGCTGCAGAGAGAAGGGCCGAGATAGACGAGTTAGTCTGAGCCGCGGATCCCCGGGTAGGAGCCCTTGAGCACATGCCAGACGTGTACAGGACAGAGTCAGGGCGACAGAAAGCACGTGTCTGGCTATGGGAGCCATGAGATGGGTCTGAAGGGGATTTTTGGCATCGCCAGCTCACGTGGGTACCACAGTGCGGCTGGGAAGTTGCAGCCTTTTTGCTGCTAGGTCACAGACTGCAGCGACTTGCTCCCTAACGTTCCTCTTTTAATACAGTTTAGTAGGAACTGGAAGACCAGACAAGTGCTCAATGGCCCAAAGAGTGAAATCTCAGGAAACTTTCAAAGCTGAAAAACAGGATACTAAAAAAAACACAACCACAAAAAAAAAAATAAAGGCAAAAACCAAACCAACACAACAAAGACACCAACACAAGGCTCCAACTCCAACACAAACCACACGCCGCAACACCAGGAGAGGGGAACAGCTAGTCCTCGGATCAAACACGCAACGCTTCTTGCATGACCAGGAGACACGCAGGCAGTCTCACGAGTGATGAAATCCCACCAAGGACAGGCGTTATCTCGTTTCATCGCTACGAGGCTGAGTACGTCATCCTCGCAGTGATGATGCGGACCAAACGCTTAGCTTCTTTGTATTATGGATAATTTAACAAAGAGGGGTTTGTGCCAAATCTTTTTACAAGGACGCGGCCGGTTTACAAACAAACTTCCCTTGGTAATCAGAGTTCTCTACACAGAGGTACGGCCCCATTCATCAGTAGTTGAATGGAGCTATCGAGGAGGAAAACCTCCCCAGACAGTAACCTCATGAATCTTGTCATTTCTACACAAACGACAGGGAGAAAACTGCTTCTCCACGCCGGGACCACCCCAGCCCTCCTGTGGGGAAGGCAAAGATTACATCGGAGCCGCGCAATCCGCTATTCCCTAGATGATTTTGACCAAGCGTGCTGGGAGCCTTCACCCGATCGAGTTACCCAGGGGATGAACTCAGCCACGAGGCATCCGAGATCAGATTGCAGGACCCCAGCATCAAGGTCTTGAGACACCAGAGCACAAACCTCTCCAGAGGCAGGGCGCTCTCGGAATAAAGGTATTGCACTAAGCAATAGCCTCATTAAGGCTAAAATAGACTTGAACCAGCCCGCTGTGTATTTTTTGCTTCCCAGCAGGGGCCCATCCTCCCCCACTTCTGGTGATGCAAGAGTAAAAAGCTTCCATAAGGCCGATAAAGCTCTTTAAAATTAGCGCACGCACACACAGAGATGATTTGAGTCTCTCGCCGGATTCTAGCCATACCTTCCCGTGCCTCTACCGCTTCTACTGTGGCTGCAATACAGAAGAACAGTGGCATGCAAAAATGGAAGACAGAAAAAAAAAAAAAAACAAAGAGTGACAGTGAGTGATCTAACATCATCGCTGCGAATGCAGAGCCCACAGCCTCCCAGCCCCAGTGGAGACGACTGTAATCAAAACCAACCGGCAAGAGGAAAAGAAAATTAAAAAAAAAAANAAAAAAAAAAAAAAAAAAGAGGTGACAGGAGCTTGAGAGGAAGGCTGAAAGGGGACTCCCTCGGGTTTAGCATCTGCTGAGCGCTCGCACGGGGGAGTCTCCTTTCCTCACGTTCGCTGGACTTGTCACACAGGCAAATCCGATGGAAAGAAACAGAGAAGCAGAGAGATGGCTTGCTGCTGCATGCACTGGAGGGCTCGGGCACGCAGGCGTCCCATGGCAAGGACAGCGAGAGTCTCAGACTAAGCCATGGGTCTCCAGCTGTATTTACAGCCCCCCCCGCTCCCATTTTGGTGACTCTAGGGTGCCCTGGCCACCTTCAGAAGGTAAATTATGTAGAATTCATCCCAGAGCAAAGTCCTGACCACCAGAGCCATGTAAGGGAAGTGACCCCGAGGGACGTGATGACTTTTTGGAGCAGTGGGGAAGAGAGGGGCAGTTTGTTCCCCGGGGGAGGGCAGCCAGCAGCAGATATCAGGCTCCTCCACTCCCGATGCATTGAATTATAACAAAAAAACCCAGGCTGACACTTCAAATCCACTTTGGCTTCAGCTCCACCTCCTAAAAGCGTTACCAGGCAACAAGGCACCATAAAGCTGAGCAACGTCCCCCTTCCTAAATCTGCTGCAGCAGCTGTCCAAGTTTTGGTAGTCCCTGCCTCAACATCTGGGAGGAGGCCCTTCCCTAGAACAGATCCCCCGCTTTTAGCCTCAAAACGCCAGTTTTTTTGCTTTGGACACAATGCAAAGGCCACGTGGTCCTTGAGAGGCCGTGGAGGAAGAATGGAGTTGTAGCTGAACATCTTTGCTCCAGATTTGGTGACTTTACTCAGGCGATTTTGCTAAGCCGTGCTGCGAAAGGTTGGCGGGAGGCTCAGGAAGGGAAGGGGGTCCTGCCACTGCTACCTGAAGCCCTGGCTCTCCTCTTTCGGGGTGCAGAGGCACCCCAAAAGGGGGGCAGCCCCCTCCTGAGGCCACTGAGCAGATGGGCTCCTGGCACAGCTGCTGAAGGAGCGCCCGTACGTTCACCAGGAGGCTGCTGCGAGCAGACGGAGCGGTGCAAAAGGGACGTGCGAAACGGGAAGGGGTGAGAGGAGGCGGCACGACGGGGAAAGGAGCGTGAGAAGGGCAGGAAAAGCAGGGTGCTGCTGAGGGGAGCACGGGGTGCCGGGAGCAGCAAGGGGTGGGAAGGCTGCAGCCACGGGAGGAGGCGGCAGGCAGGGTCAGGTAAGGCAGCAGCAAAAAGTCCAGCTTGTTTGTCCTGTCTCGGGGAGATGCACAAACCTTAAGCTTCTTTACTGGGGGGAGCTGCCTGGTAGCGCCTTAGAGGACCCCCCCGGAGAGGGGATGGTGCAGGAGGACATCACAGCACGACCCACTCCCTGCGCTGTCAGCTATAGGGGCAAAGCTGCGGCACCATGAGCGAGCTGGCTGCTCGAGCCGAGCTCTAACAGCCGCCTTCCCACTCAAGCTCTATTCCCATGCCTGCAGAACTGGGGCGACAGAAACCATTATGGTTGCTATAAAGGAAAAAAATCATACCGCTCTGTGGGCAGAGAAACCCAGGAGTTTGGGAGCAATACCCCGTCCTCCCCACCCTCAGGAGCGGGCAGCAATATTTACATGTTTCTCACTTGTGAACTATTTAATCAAGGCAAGGCAATCCCAAAACAAGCCCTCTTCTGAGCCTGCAGGAAACTACCCAGTACTGATAGGAAGGGGAAAGCAGGCTGGTTAGATGCCAGCATTCAAAGGCTGGCGGCAGGAAAGGATTAAAACACTAGATTACAGGATTCCCTCCGGGGACACATGTTACTATGATAACTCATTCCCTGACCATCAGCCAACCTCCCTGCCCTGCGAGTTTAAAGCACGCAGGTCGCTAGCTCAGTCCTGCTCTCAGCACACTAAAGACAGATGAATTGGCTGCTGAGGCAGGGAGCAAAGTATTTGCCAGCAAGCACAGAAAAGAAACCTCCAAAACCAGATCGAAACCAGGGGGCCAAGAGAAGTCTTAATATGAAACATACAGGCCTGGAAGAATCTCCTTTCTTCAACTAAATCTAAGCTTCCTCTGTTTGGGATTCACAATTTCACAGGGTCGAAATCGGAGGGGTTTCGTTTAACAAAGAACGAACAAGCAGGTGTGTTTACTATTACGTTCATATATACGTTATCACACAGCAGCAGCAGATAGGTGAAGCAGAGGATGCTTGTCATGCAGCGTTAGAAGGGAAATAAATGATAAAAATTGTTGCAGAACCATACAATAAAGCAATACGCATGCTTTAGGTGGGATGCTGTTTGTTGTCTTTTCTTCCTTGCGTTCCCCTCCTCGAGGGTATACGGGGACATCTTGGAAGGCTCTCCACATCCCCACCTACATTTCTGCTTTTTCCTATTTCTGAATCCCTCCTCCCCATGGGCCTGAATCATCTCTTGGGACCCCTGGCACCCTGAAGTACGCCTACGGGAACCGATCGAATGGGTTTCGGGGCAGCTGAGGGCCAAGTATAAAACTGCAGAGGGGATGCAGTGTTGCAGAGAGGAGGATCGTTCATACTCACCAGTCTGTAGGGTCTGCCTCCCCCCTGAGAGCACTCCCAGGGGCAGGGTACCTGTGGGAGTCAGGCCTTTGAGAGTCAGCACGCTCTCGCTCTCCTCTCTGCAAATAAGAGGCAATGCAACCGGTGAGCGAGAGAGAAATGCAACGCTCAGTTAGATCCACGCAAGACTATCAGTGGTGAATGGCAAGAAAGCTGGAGTCTGCCCTGTGCTGACCACAGGCAGCACGTGTCTGACCTGCCGGGCACCGAGCACAACCCTGCCTCGTAAATACAGGACCTCTGCTTACTCAGCCACGACACATCAGAGCTACGGCACAGCAAACGCATCCTGGAAGGGCTAAATACACCTAATCAGCAGCATTTCTGTTGGCAAAGCTGCCGGCGCGTGAGATCAAGGTTTCTAGGAGTCTGAGAGCCACCAGGCGTACAGAAACCAGGACCTCGAGCCTTTGCTATCTGCTCTGAAGCAACGGTCTCGTAAGATTTTTCTTTTTTTCCCCCCAGCAGGACTCTGCCTGCCCAGAGCAGCCTGATCGATGTCCCCCATTACCCAGACCCCGAATGACAAGCTTCTTCCTTACCGAAGAACTGAGAAGACACGCGCCATCTTCCCAATGGCTCTAATCTTATTCCTGATGATCTCTTTACGGACTGTTGTCCCACCTTAGGGAAAGAAAAAAACAAACGCCAGCATGTTTAAGGTTTCCTGCTTTCCAGGCACGGGTAATGTCAATATGAAGCACCTGCCTGACTCCAGGAAAAGAAATCATGGTTTACAGATTCACAGCTACACTCTTGAGAGAACAGTGCTGAGAGGATGGCGGTCAGGATGGCAGTGAGAAGGGCAACACCAACGAGATGACACACGGACTTAAAGGTCTAAAGAGAGTAGAACCACCAAAGGAAACGGATCGGATAGGTCTTGTTCGAAGCTCACCAGGCTTGATCACACTACACAGGATGTAACACAAATGACTCAGCCATGTAGACACAGTTTTGCAAGGCAGAACACTGACGAATCTGACTGCTGATGAACACTGCAGAACACCGGGCTGTGCTCGCCGCGGGGAGGAGTGTCACGCAAGCATCAGCTTTGGCATCCAACGCGCACGGTGAATGGCTGGCCGGAGCCTTGCAACTCTGCTTTGACCCCACACAAACACAAAGTGAGATATGTGAACTCCCCTTCCGCTATACAGACCGAACATGAGAGAAAAGCATGGAGGGTAACTGAAAACAAACAAAAATCAAAGTAAAAGAGGTAACAAATACATCTCCTCTCAGCTGAGATTCCTCACATGGCCCAACTACACATTAGGACAGTACAAGCCAAACCAGAGGTCTAACATGCACCGATGGCTCAGCCATGCACTAAGTGGCTGCATTCAGAAGTCAGATAGAAACGTGACCCCGTTTCTCAAGTTCCTGGAGGAACGCAGAAGGGTTAAAAAACACACGGCGCTTATGTTAAAACTGAAAGGGGATGAAGAGACTGCCCAACTAGTCAGCTATTCAAATCCACTCCAAGGAATCTGGTGGCACAGGCAGTGAAAATTAAGCTTGTAGCAAATTCTAGCTGGGTACCTTTCTGATAGCTTGAAATGTAGTGATCTTCAGGGAGAGGAGACACCAAGAAACAAGTAGATGAAGACAGAGATAGAAGAAACAAATTTAATTTTCATGGGAGGGAGAAAGAAAAAAAACCAAAAACGAAATGCAATGGGAGAAGCGGGTTAAAGTCTCAACCTGTTGACCGAAGCAGCGGCACCTTGTTGTACCACAACGGTGTTCTGCTTCTCTGTGGGACTGACTGTCCTTCTCCCTACACGGATCTGCAGAGGCAGCTCCCCTGGACCCTCCCCAGGCATGCTCACGGCCCCACGACTGCACCTGAGCTTCCTCTGGGTCACCACCTCGCTCTCAAGCAATCCTCCCCCCGCCCCGATACAGAAACTGCAGATCAGCTCAGCAACTGCTTTTTTCCCTTTCATGCAGAGCTTAAAACCAGGGCCAAAAACCTCATTCTACTTTTTGGGGAGGGTGACATGAGAAGCCACTTTACAGCGGAGTTCACTGCAACAGATGAGAAGATTGGGTAGATATTTTGGTGCAGAAAATTTTGAATTGGGGGAAAAAATAACCACTGGGGAAGCAGTCTCTGTAAGGAGCAGGAAGCCATTCTCCAGAGTAGCTGGCAAGAAGCGTCTGTCGCAGTGAATATAATTTAATTTCTCTGTGACTGAACAGCAAAGGGAAAAAAAAAAAAGTGTTTCCTACCCAGAACTGCACAAGGGTTGGCCAAAAAGGAACTGGAGACCCTGGCTGGGCATCCAGCTATAAATCAAGTGCTGATCGCTCTCGAGCTGCATCATACACCTTCCCCACCTTCACCCCCCCACTGTTACCAGGTTGGTCATAACAGGGTTTTTTACCTTCCAATGTCTCATCACCATCTGAAATCAACTCATCATCGGAGCATATGTTGAGGATGTTAACGAGCATTTCTGTGACTGTAAGAAGTACAGACAGGAAGATTAGAGAGGCCTGGTGCGCGCACTTGGCAGACAAGAGGTATTTGGAGGACGAGCTGGACAAGCAAGCGATTTCAAGGTCATTTATACTCTGGAAGTGGAAGCCCAAAGACACTTTTAGCCGCATACTGCTGGTACCTCGCAGCAGTACCCAGAGCAGACGACATACTTTACACCTTCTGCCAAGGAGGTGGATGCAGTCCAAGCACATCACAGATGAAACAGACGTGGGGAGCGGGGTGCCAACATTCATGCAGAACAGCCTGGGCCCGCTGAAGGTCCCACCTCCCCACCCCGACCCGCACAACAGGCCACCTGGCTCCAAGAACATCAAAAACCTGGGGGGAATTCAACCTTTGGTTCCTCAAAGTCAAAAAGCCTTTGGCACTTTAGACCGTTAAGTCATAGCCCAAACATCCAACGCCGGAGTGGAATTTAAACTCACCAGGAGACGTAAAAACCCTTTTGCTGAGAAATTGAGGCAAAGTCTTGGTCATATTTTAAGCCTTGCCTCCTTCAGAAGGAAATAAGCCTTTAAATGGAAGTGAATGCTTCCTTTTTGGTGGGCCACAAGCCAACAGATCTTAATGTCTCCGTTACAAACCCAGAAGTGTCTCCAAATTCTGAGGTGGGGCTACACCACCCAAGATCAGCTCCGTCAGCAATGCAGAAAATCGCAAGAAGGGATCGTTTTATTGGTAAAAGCTTTCTAAGATGGGTATCAACAGTTATTGTCTGCATATTACTGGGTAAAGTTCATGTCATCTCCTTGAACCTGAACAGCTTTCCAGCGCTATCTGGTTTTAACGAGTTACAACACTCTCCCAACACATTTAACAGCCCGCGGGACAGGTTTCTAACACTCAGGGTACTATGACCAGTCACCAGGCAACTCACCACAGAAATCCAAATATCTCTTACCCTTTTCCCCTACAAAAGGCAAAGACCATGTGAAGACATCCATGAAGTTTGGAAGCCAGTACGGATGAGGGGAACAGTTGAACTGCCTGATGTTCATGACGTTGTTTTCGTATTTCAGCACAGCAGCTAGAAGAGAAAGGGAAAGACAACTCACGTCCGTAGGCGCTGTCAGCTTCTGGGAGTTGTACCCGCGCTAATGAAACTTCATTATCAATAAGAGGTTGCACTCATGCGGAATCAAACTATAAGCTCTCCAAAATGAGACAGCTTAAGCCATATTTTCCCGTTTACCCATGACTTTTTCACTATTTTTCACTTATTTGTTCACTAAAGCTCATCATAAGAGTGAAAGTCAATTTAACAAAGCTGCTATAAATCTATGCAAATCAGAAGCAACGAACACAGGGCCAAGATCCAAAGTGAGTGGTAAAAAAAAGCCCCCACAGTTGAGGAAAATTCCCCATCATACTCATATGGTTTTAGGGGCAGAGTGAAGTTAAAAGCTTGCCTATACTAGCAGCTTCTCTTTTATGGCAGCATTCATCAATAGCACTTAGTTGTCATGTGGCTGGAAATGAAAGCATCATTCTAGGCTTTATAACTTGACAGCTAATTGTCACAGTAATACATTAAGTCTTTGAGTCAGAGGCCCAGCCACTTCCAGCTCCCCAGCTGCCGTCAGTTTAACATATAAAGCTCTTTTTCATGTCACGCGTAAGAATGCGAGCGGAGGAGAGGGCAGAGTGGGCAAGGGAAGATGAAGAGGGATTTCCTAAGCCCGCGAGGACAGCACTGACACCCCGACAGCAGCAGAGCCTTGGCCTTGCCAGCCTTACCCTTGTTGTTATAGACATCTAGGTAATTTGGTGCAGAGAAGATTGTGATTAATGATGGAAAGCCTGTTGTCTGGCTCTTCCTGTACATTCGGTACCTGAAAAACAGGTCAAGTGTTAAACGTACCAGTCTTGCTAAGGATAGCATGAACGCAGACGGGGGGCCTGTTCAGCTACCAGGCTGCAGCACTTACCCAGCGTCCTGGGCTTCGTGAGCTCGGATTACAGATAACAAACTATTGTTCTGCAAAAATTCACAAACTGCAGGATAACTGGAAAACAAAAAGCAAGCATACATTAGCACGTAGCACAGGAGAACAGAGAGCACCCACGGTCTTGGTTTCAGGAACCGGCCACTTGCAACATCCATTCGGTTTGTGTCCAGCATCCCCAAACAAGGCCAGTATGTATTACATCATTCAAAAATTAATTGCAAAGTGTTCTGTTAAACAGATCCCCTGGTGCCAAATCTTCCCTAACAGCCGGGCTGCAAGTCGCCTGTCAGCACAAATGCTTCTCTTTTAGACAGGAAAAAATTATTTCTGAGAGCTCCCGATACTGTCCAATGCCTGAAAACCATTCAAAAGAAACCCTGCCAGCTAAAAGAAGCATCTCTGCTGTCCGATACCACAATTTCATAGAGCAACATAGCCAAAGAGAGTTCAATATTACAGGAGAAGAAAAAACAAACAAGATTTTGCGCACTAGAGCCCACTGAAGGCTATTTCAGAGCCAGGTACGCTGTAAAGTCCCACACAGCGATCTGAACAGCACGTCATCTCCCCGTACACCTCAGTGTAAGGGGAGACAGAAAGCTCTAGTCCATTAGAGCCCTCTAAAACACCACTTACCTGTAGAAATAGGAGCAGCCTCGAACAGTGTTGTGGGCGAAATGCTCCAGCGTCTTCTCATTGCCGTAATCCTCTGATGGATCGGACCAGAGCAGGTCACACATTGGACCAAAGGCCGGAGGCTCCTTAAACCTGTCTAACTGAAAAACGTACACAAAATCAGGACAACGCTGGTGCAAGCTGCAGCGGCGCACGCACACACCCACGGCGTGGACGTGCGGAGCACAGGAGCCTCAACCTGGAACTCCATGCAGGAATCAAGCAAGCCATTAACCACACTATTAATTGTAAGCTGTGCGAAAGGACCGTGGAGATTACTTACTTTCCTAATGTCATCTAGACACGTGATTTCTGGAGACAGTCCTCCATGAACACACAGAAATTGCTGGTTTAAGAGGGCAGCAAGAGGAAGACAGTCAAATGTATCCATACACGCATCATACACTCGCTCCGAATACTTGATTCGACCTGGAAAGATGGGGGGCAGAGGGAGGAAGAGAGGGAAGAGTTGAATTCATTTACCCATTTGCACAACAAAGACTGCTCAGGCTGAAAGGAAAGCTTCTTTTTTAATATCTTTTTTTTTTTAAAAGGAGGAGCCATTCACGCATCCAAACCTACATGATATAAGAAGCATTAAGCTAAGCTTTGATAAGTAAGTTCCAGGAACCTAAATCCGAAGGTGATATGGTAACTTTATGTCTACGTCCCACCAAGTCGATCTTTGCACCTGTGTATCAGTGAAAATGCTGACTTAGAAAATGCTTGTTGGGCAGGAAGATAAAAAGGCTTCACAGTAATCTGGACGAGCTTCCCTTCAAGCTGTTTTCTAGAACACCTGCGCTAAGATTAACACAGAAAAGAGGCTCGGCGCTTGCCACTGTAACAGAAAACTTGGGCTACTAATAAAGCCATCCCATCGCTCTCCTACATTCATACTGCACCTCTAGACTCAAAGAGACTTACCAGCCTCAGCTGCTAAGCAGATTAGACACTGGGAAATGCAGCAGCTGTTTAATTTGGCACAGCAATATTACACAATCACTTAAGATAGGAATTGCCTTTTCAGCTGGACACGATGCTTTGAGTCAGAATTTGACCAAGACACCTACAGTTAAATGAATCTTCACACAGGATCTTTCAGGACTGCAAGTGATCACAACCTCCACTGGACGCCTCTTCTTAACAGAGGTGAAGAGGATATTTCAATACATTAAACAGAGGTACCATGGCCTTTTTGAAAGCAGCCTAGCTTTTACAGCAAGCCTCCAAATATGTTCAGAAATATCTCTCAACGCAGGAGCAGGAGAGCAGGAGGAAGAACAGAGAGCAGGAGCAGAGATCACCGCATGTCAAGCACGTGTCTTCTCACATCTGCAGCCCCTTTGCAGGGCAGCAATATGTTAACGCAGCCAGATCTTCGAGAAAGCCCCGTTACTGCTATAAAACCCATCTCTGTATAAAGCAAAAAAAAGGGCATGAATGGAAAGTTTACCTTTCCTCCAGCTTTATTTCAGAGATACTAACAGGTTTTTTCAGCTGCACGCTACGATTCAGGAAATGGAAAGGCAGTATCTTCTGTTTTCCAAAGGGGAAAAACACCCCCATCACCTCTGGCTTTCTGGTTCAAATTGAGCCCAGCTCAACAGGAGCTCATCTACCACCATCTGACGACTGTAGTATCCAGCAGAGATCTGGCTGGTGTTTTCCAACTCATTTTGGAGTAAACAGATGTCATCATCTCGGTACCTATCAGCCTTACCCTGCCCAGCAGCATCCAGAGCCAAAGGGCTAAAGACTGGACTTGTGCCTTGCCCGTAACTATTTCTTGAGGTCGGGTCCTTGAGCAACTATTCCCTAATAGAGAGCGGCACGTTGCTAGTGTATACCTTTTTTAATCGCTTGGAGGAATGACTGTCATCCTCAGGAGAGAGGGGTCATCCCCCGACCTTTCAACATCGTTGGTTTAAAAATATGTAAATGCTGCACGAAACTATCTTTAACTCAACTAAAATGATCTTAAAGGTGATGATTCTCCCTAGTGCAAACACAGGGGAACAAATCCTTTATTTGCTTCCAATTGTAATCACTGATCCCAGCTGCACAATCTGGAGCTGAAAGTCATTTGGCAGTAATTATATGTTGCTGGGCCTGAAAGTCAGGGAGGGGGGTGTGTGTGCAACTGGCTCATCAGCGAGACAGGGAAGATGTGTTCGCATTTCTTCCATCCACGCTCATTCTTTGTAACCAGAAGGCCACATCAACATGCACTCAATACCCTACAGGACTTATATATTCGTGGTTTTGGGGTTTTATTTCCCTCCTTTTAGCGGGAACTGAAACAGGAGAAGAGCTATGTAGGCAGGAAAAAAAGACGACAGGTTTTTACGGCTCCAGAGCTAACCGATGCCACTCACGGCAGGCATAAAAATTAAGACCCACACCTGGTCACAACACGATAATATATTTAAATCCTTACACTGCTGATACTTACATTCCTGCTTAAAGGTGAAGTATTCTGTGAGGTGCCTGCACTCGTGGTTCCCTCGAAGGAGGAACAGTGTTTTGGGATGGTTTATCTTTAAACTCCATAAATACAGCACACACTGCAAGAAAGGGAAGGAGGAGATGGCATGTAATAAAAACCTTTTATAGGGCACTAATCATCCGTAGACTTCACTAAGTGTTTCTGGGAAGACACCCAACAAGCTGAATTCAAAGTGGAACCCTGATAGAAACCCAGCTCCATAATCGGCAGTAGATCTTATCTTGGCCAACTTCACCAGTGGGGGGAAAGCCACACTGAGCATTTCTCTATATTAGGCCTGAGTTGGAGAAGTGACAAATGAGATCGCATTCAACTGGAACCGGCCCTGGGCTGGGTGGGGGCAGCTTTTCCTTCCAGCAGAAACCAAAGCAAAAAGCGCCCATTTTCAGAGCAGCAAAGCAAAACCAGCTGCGCAGCGAGATGTGCGCTCCAGATGTCCCACTGCAATCGAAACCAGAGACTATCAAGTACAGCAGACAGCCATCTTGACAGACATTTTATCAAGTGCATTAAACATTAGAAAAATTAAACTTGATCTTCCCCACTGACTTTCCCCGCCTCCATTTTTCTGCTTACGCTACAGTCATGTGAAGTTCAAGTTCAAAACAGGAAAAGCCTAGCCAAAAAAGAAGCCTTCTGGTTTTGAAGAGGGCTTTCCACATCCCCTATCTGAGCGGCAACACCTGTAAAAAGATCGTCTTTGATGCGGCGCAGACCAAAGTCAAACTGAAACAATCGTTTTCAGCAGGCTCCCAGAAATATTTCGTGGTGGCTTTCCAAAGAGGCTAGGTGAAGGAGGGAAGGGCTGGAAAGCAAGCACGCTTACCCTTCTGTGCTATACGTTGTCAAGCTGACAGCTAAATCAGCAGGTATCTAGTACGGGGAAATGTTATCACACTCCCCTTGTTGATTTTGAGTGCTGGAAGGACAGCCCATAATGACAGCAAGCTTGAAGATCTGGATTAAAGTCTCTAATAAGAGCTCACCCTTTAGGCTGACATGCTACAGAAACAGCACACGCTTTGAGAACGTGAACCATGAAGACTGTCAACAGTTTTACACTTAAAAACATTGCTGATCTGCTGCACAGATCTCCGGGAAGCAGCTGCTGGGGCATGGAAGCGACCTCCAGAACCAAAACAGTTAGTTTCCAGTACAGACACCTTAAATATCATCGTATTTAAAACAATGAACCTGCGAGGTAAGCTCTACATTAGTCATTGCAGCGACATGCAGGGATCCCCAAAACCCCAAGGAGCTGTGAAGCACTCGTCTGTGTCTAACTCAGACTTCAACCCCGCAGAAAAAGACTGGATAGCAAATTCTGAATTTAAAAACTGAATAGAAACAGGGCCAGTGGCAGGTAACTTAAGCTATGGTTGAGGCTAGCAAAAACAATGTTCTACTGCGTCCGTTAACAGGAGGAATGTTTCCGACAAAGCCATTTATAATTATTCTATGATTTAAAGATTTAACCTCCTGTATTTGCAACCTAAATGTCACTTTTCTGGGCTAGCATGAGAACTGAAAAGGAAAAGTCACTATAAATGAACGAGGTAACTTGCTAAGGACTGGAGAAAGCAACCAGCCCTGGCATCACTGGTTCAAAGCAGAGCAAGGAATAAGAGACACAGCATCACTAAAGAGGAGGATTGGGGATGTATAGAAGGTCAGCAACTCACAGAAGAGATATTTAAAGATACATTCAAAGTGTTTTAAAGTGCAATGGACGTGAGCAGAGTCACTCGGCACCACAATCCTTCCTGGACACACAGCAAGCAAACCACAGGCGTCGAGAGCGAACGTCTCCAGTATCGCTGCACTTCCCCGTGGTTTGCAGCTATTTCACAAGGTCGGGGGGGCCTGCCAGGTACTACTGGGGTAACGACGAGTAAAGGGCATCCAAGAGCCCTCGCGAGCTCTGGAGGGGCTGGAACGAGGAACAGGGGAGGTTTCCACACTCGCATGCCTCAGATGCTTGCTGGCGTTTTGTACGGATCCCTTTCCCAGCCTTTCAAGGCACTGTGCCCAGGAATTGATTACTGCATGTTTACAATAGCCTAGTAGCAACTCCAGACAATAACGGCTTACTAGGCTTCGATACCCTCCTCCTCTCCCCGTTCCGCCTGTCGGTTCGAAGCCCAAAGCCAAGCATTCGCGCCCGCGCCCCCCGCTCCGATTCCCCTCGCAATGGGAAAGCTCAGCAGGTCACGGTGGGGGAACCGCGAGAGGAATTGCTACCCGCAACCCAGAGCAAATGCACGAGGGGCTGCTGCCAAACCTGCCCGCCACGAGCCGCACCGCAATCTCTCGCGCCATTTAAAAAACCCAGCGTTTACAAGAAAGTTATAAACGTCGAGCCTGCCAGCTCTTCCCAGAGTAGGCACAGAGGAAACCGCACAGCAAAACTCCGGCATCCCGGTCCCACGTTCGGCCCACGAATCTACCTTCGCTCACACCTTACAACATTGACTGGATCTCCTTGATATTATTCTGGATAAAGCAGCGCATTCGATCCCGGCAAGGTTACCGTATACACGATTCTGTAATTAGACAACGATCATGTGTCCCACTGTAATTGGATTTGAAGAACTAGTCTGGCAAAGGTGTATGCCATTAACATGCCATCTTTACTGACAAATCAACTCTTTCCATAGATTCTATTTTTGGTCATACTAATTACTTCACTTTATAATTTAATAAAATAATTCTATTCGTTGTATTCTGGCTTCACGGACCGGGATGGTCCCTCACTAACATGGGCACAGAGCTCTCTCACTAAGGGCTTGGAGACGTAGCTAAAAGCTTAAAGCACTTTGAAGGAAGCATCTTTCCCACTTGCAGACTGACGAGAGAATCCTTCATCAGGATGCTGCCTCATCAGCATCTCCAAACAGAGGTGTCCAGCCCCATTTCCACGCTGCCCGTCAGCCCCTTCACTACAACGTTTTGAGTCCGTGGCAGGTTAGTCTCGCTGTCACAGCGGGCTTTGTGGCATGGACCGAAAGCAAACGCTTTGCAGAGTCCTCTTCCACTAGACATCAGGCGTCTCAGCTTTCACACGGTCGCTTCCCTCCCCTCTCCCCCCACAACGCCTTTTTTTTTTTTTTTTAAGAAAAAAAACCCCAACCACCAACCCAACCAAACCACGCTTCATGGCCTCGTTATACTTACTGGGAATGAATGTTTTTAAATGAGAATTTCCCTAAGCCAGGGGCCCAGAAATAATTTGTTGAAGACATCCAGCTGAGCTGATGAACAGAGGCTTTCAGGGGTTTTTAAAGGTTTTGTCTGAGCCAAAAACTGCTCCTTTTACCTTGACAACCAAATCCTCACAGCAATGGGGAAAGCTTGCAAGGGTTATTTGGGCTGCTAACAAGCAACGGGGTTTACCTTAACACCTCCTTGGCCCCCAGTTTTGCATCTTGCTTCCTGATTGCCTGCATCAGGATGCAATTATACAATTACATCCTATTTCATGCAGTTAAAAGGTCATGATTATCAGCTGCTCTGGGCAGGCACTCGATAATATTCCCCACCCAGCACACGGATACACAAGTTTGTGCGGCAACTCGTGCAAGCCTGATGATGCCGGCTCTCTCCACCTTCCCAGTGGTGAAAGCACAGAGAAACCGGGATGCCTTTCCATCACCTGAGCCTCTGGGATAAAGCAATCAAAACTCCCAACCCCAAATGTTCACAGATCAGCCTTCTCTGCACTTCAGAGGCCAGCTCCTACAGCTTTGCCATTTTATAGAAGTCTTTTCAAAAAAATAGATCATTCAAAGACACCCATTCGGCACCGTTAACTCTGCTTGTCGCGATGCTCCACGCCAGCTGCAAACCTCCTGTTGTTTCACTCTGGAAACCAGTTTCTGCACACCCAGGTGAGAATCTCTTAAAACACATCGGCTGCACTTTGCAGTAGGTGGAAAGAAGAGGCACACATCAATAGGAACAAGGGAATCAAGTCTTCTAGATTCTGCTTTATCAGTGACATTTGGATCAGCCCCCGCATGTACTAATCAAAGCCCACCCTGATTCGTGAAAGATCAATGCTAGCTCTGTGGGGTAATGGAGCGCTCGGTGGCTTTCCCTCTGCAGACACAGGGAGGAAAGGGGAAGGAGGAGGGTCAAGAGCAGCATGAAATAAAAACCTTCTGCTCAGAGCTGATGAAGACTGACCGCCCCAAGGCTCTCGAGCTCGAAAACACCAGGCTGCCTGGCACAGGCCCTGGGGCAGAGCGTCAGGCCACAACAGAGACCTGATGAGGTTTACCTATAATTTTCAGGCCTTCCTCCTCAGAAAAATAAAATGCCTCTTCCCACCACCTCTGGTCTCCCAGGCGGACTTATGATCCATTCCCCTGGAATTCTTCAATACTATCACAGCATGGAGAGACGAGGGAACCGATCCCCGACTCAGGCACTCAATTCTGCAGATCTGGGAGTAAAATCCCCCCATCAGATCAATCGATCACAGGGTAAGAGCAGAGAGTGGAAGAAGCACTTCACCACCCAGGATCTGTAAAAATTCGTGTGTAGACACAGGGTACGACAACTCTCATTTGAAGGTTTCTTGGTTAACACAAAAAAAAATCCCCACCTTATCTCAGAAAGAGTTGCTGTACTGCAATTTAATCTCTTTTCCAGGTAAATACACTTAAAACTGCAAATCCAATTTGCACAAGCCATTTAAACAAGTGCTCAGATGCCTGTTGTTCCCCTTCCTCCCCAGGGGTTACGGGGCTCCTCCTGCCAGCACTACCAGAAATCCCAACAGCCGCAACCCCACCTTTCCAGCATCCGTCCCCGCTACCCCGGAAAGCGCTCGTCGTCACACCTTGGCTGACCGTCAGGATTTAGGAACACGCAAAGCGCAAGGCTGGAAGTAAGCCAGAATGCAAGCGCTCGGCGGTACCCTCCTAAATCCTCTGCAGAATCCTTCAAAGAAGCACTTGCATTAACTGCCTTAATCGCTGTCCGTGAGAGTTCCTCCCCAAAATTTAACTGAGAGAGATTCCTCTGCAGACCCAACAGCTCAACTGTTCCTGCACTGTGGTATGCACCCTCCTTCTTCAAAGAGAAACCACTTACTCTGTTATTCCAGGCTGGTTTTGCCACCTTTCATGCCCCCATTTCCCCAAACAACCCCCCGTTATGTTGCCTCCAACTAGAACAAGCACTCCTTTTCCACCCGGCTCTGCTTCTGCGAAACCAGAAGGCTGCAATCCCTTGGGGTTTGCAACATTTGCTCATAGCTCTCCCATAGAGCCTGCTCTGTCGCTCCCAGGCCTTCCGTGAGCCGGCAGCAACCCCAGGGACCCATCACTACTTTGCCCTTTAAGACCAACGATTCACGGTGTTACCCAATACTTGGTTGATGGCATCCCACAGAGCTGCAAAATCCTAACACGACGCCAGAGGTTCGGCTGATGTCTGGAAGGTGACAGCCTTATTGTGACAAGGCAGATTGTCACATGGGCACAGCATGGCTAGATATGCGGTTAAATGCCTCGGCACCAAGCTCCTGGGTCACAGCAAGATGTACAACAGCCCAGGTGACTTACTGCTCCTTCCTCCTGAATGCCTCTGGCATTGCGAGGTTGATGCTTTCAGGGGGACGGTAGGGAAGCAGTGACTCAGTACTGTAGCGCTTTCTTTTCCCTGCTAAGCTGAGTCCTGCAAGTTTTTAAACATTTGCTTCCCACTGCTTGGTAGGATCCTGTTGCCTGCAACATGCAATCAACTCTCCCTCTTGTTCCCCTGACTGACAGCTACAAGTGATATTAAAACTCGAGTTCAGACGCCAGAGTTTAGTCATTAACCCCGCTGCTGCTGTTTAACTCTGTCACCGGGTGAGGATCCAGTTCAAAATCATGACATTTGGACATCACTTTTGAGCCAAAAACCATACTGTAAGTTACCTATGCGTTCTTCCTTCCATGCAAAGCTAGATTAGAGCATAAATCCAGCATGAGAGAGGTCTGTATTTGCTAGTTTAGCTCAACGTTTTTGGTTAGTTTAGTACTAGCAGCCCCAGGCTCAACTTTATTTGTCACCTCTATACTGAAGTAGCCTCTGTCCACGTAGTCTCCCAGGAAGAGGTAGCGGGTGTTATTGGGTGATCCTCCAACTTCAAACAACTTCATCAGGTCAAAAAACTGCCCATGAATGTCACCGCACACTAGGGGAGGAAGAACAGCATAAAAAGAGGGACAGAATTACATGCTAAGAAAAGAAAGGTCATGACAGCAACAAGGAGCATAGCACGGCTGTGCTCTGACCCAAGCCACCCCTGCTTTACATCCAGCTTCTGCAAAGATGTACTCGATCTACACCAGCATAATCCTCTCTTCTGAGAGTTCAGGCAATTTAAAAAACATCACTGAGGGAAGGAACACAGCAGAAAACCTGCTACTTTGAGCAGCTCGTGTTTCCTAGATGGCCCTTATTTAGGACTCCAGCCACAGAAAGCTCTCTGACCTGTGATCGGAGCCTCCACTTCAATCATTGTCTTCTCGTGCCTAAGGATGGCAGCCCCATCGTTGATGATCTTCAGCGCCGCATCCTCTTCCAGGCGCCCTTCCTTTACCAAGTGGCTCTTCAAGACGTCAAGCCTAGGCTTCCCATCCTCAAACACCTCCTTCAGAGTGAGCCGCTGCGTGGGAGGAAATGGGACAGCTGGAAATGGAAGCGAAGAAGTTAGCAACACGTCTCTTTTTGGGGGGGGGGAAAGAATTACAGTCTTTTCACCAGGAGGCTTTCATTCCAAGCCTCAAGACGAACATACACTCAGAAGCATACTTTCACTGAAATTATGCTCTCAAATACTGAAAGAAGAAAAGCCATGCTGCCAGAGCAACCAAATACACCCCTCAGCATGTTGAAAAAGCCACCGTATGCAGACTAAATGCCATATGCACCCGCAGAAAATGCGGGCACCAAAGCCGTCTCCTAATTTGGTGGGGAGAGTTGTCATCCTAATGTTGCACTAAAACAGGACTGCATGCAAATATCAGCAAAAGCAGGAGAAAAAAAACACAGTTCCCAGGGACTAGCAATTAAGGCAGGACCACCAATATGTAAAATTCTTGTTAATCAGGAAACCGCACGTACCCGTAAAGCAGAAGCTGCCTTTCCCAGGCAACAGCTTCGCACCTCTCGGTACGGGCCCCTTCAAAAAGCTTAACCCCAAGCTTAGTAACTGGTAAATCTTGATGGAACCCAATATTTAGGGCAAGTTAAAGCCTCATCTATTTGCAACACATTCCCTGGTTTTTAAATCTAGATAGAAAAGGATCGCATCAAAAGCCATTATTATTATTATTTTCATGCTAGGCAATTGTATTATTTGTGAGAGGTGACCTCTAGCAGAAAGGAAGCATATGAAACAAAAATAATAGTTACAATCAAGACCCATCTGACTTCCTCATCTACCTTCTCCTGGGCCTGGCTAATTTAAAAAAGAAAGAGATGGAGAACACATGACCCCCACATAAGGTTTAAAGGCTATGTAGTGTCTTGATTTAAAACAAATTCCAGGAAGGAGGCCTGGATGTTCGGGAAAAAGAGGAAAAACGAAGTAAAATCCGGTCAAACAGCCCCAAACACGCGGCCCAGCTGCCGGTGGCTCCCGCGCCCCACAGAGCAATTTGCATCTTATCGCAGCGATGCAGCGCGGAGATGGTCTCAGGTCCCGGAGTCCATTTCCTTCTCAAAACATCTCAAATAACCAGCATCTCCTCGGTCCTCTGGGTTCATCCTTTTCAACACCCCCAGGACACAGCAGGACCAAAACGATTACGACCAAGCCCTGCCGAGGGAACGATCCCGCAGTAAGGATGCGACGCTGGGATGGGTGTTCTGCTTTGGGGTGCTCGCTGGGGCGTTGCACACTCGTGCTGCGCGCACAGCCCCAAGAAAAGCCTCTCACCCTGGCGCGGGTACCGCAGGGAGCTGCCGCTCACCCTCCCGGCCTTAGGGACACGGCACACCTCTGCAAAAGGTCTTGGAGGCACCGCTGGCCCTAAGACTGCAAGCAGCCGGACAGATCCTGGTCTTTGCTGGGCATCTCCCAGACTACCCCAAAATCTGGAAGGCAAACGGGCCTTTTACAGCCATTTTAATGATTCCGGTGCCAGCCTGCTTCTGAGTAAGCAGTACCTCCAACACACGCTGCGTGTTAACAAAACCCACTCACTAGATAATGTACCATCGCTTCCACATCTCCCGCTTCTGATGCGATCGTGTCATGTGGTGAAAGACAGATTTGCACTTAACTGTAATCCAGCTAGAGAAGAAAAATATCTGATATGCAAACGAAGTTGATGTCCTTACCCATCACCCAGTAAAGACATCCCATATGCCAAACTATGTTGAATTTAACAGGCAAAACCATAGTGCTGGTCAAATAATACAGTGACTAACAGTAATGCAGCCGATCTCTTTTAAATGCAAATAGAGCAGCTATTTAGCTTGGAAACCCAGGGGGCAGAGAGAAAAAGCGGAGAGGCAGCACAAGAGATTCTTTGCAGCTGAACATCAATTTTCAAATAACGTGAAATGTAGGACAGAGGAGAACAAGAGCGGATATAATGAAAGGGGAGCCGGTGTCCGCAATAAGGTGGCCCTCTTTCATCGGTTGCTTTGGAAGTTTTGCTCTGCTGGGTACTTGCTAAGTGCCCCGGCATGCCTTGAACGGTCCAGGGCACACGCAGCGCTTTCCCCACGGAGCCGCCAATTAAAGAGGTTTAAGCAAGACCCCTGCTTAGGCCAACACAGGCTGGACAACATTTTTACTGCATTATTGCTCATCTCTGGAGCCAAAAGGGGGGGGGGAAGGGAAGTAGTGACCCCTCTGGTTACTGATGAAAAACTCAACATTTTGCAGAATTTCATGTATTTTTTACCCCCCACACACATACCCTCTCTGGATCGGTGTAAGGACGGCAGCGTTTGCACTGCAGAAGGAGGCAGAGGGAAGCTGCAGGTCTGATACAAATAGGTTCAGCTGGAACAAGGGAGGCCAAAAGGGTGGAAACGCGGGCACGGCACTCGGAGCGAGGGGCAAGGCAGGCTTTGGGACTCATTAAGCGACTGGAAAATGATTTGTAAGTACTTCCACACACTGGGCAGTTGTCCTAGCATCTGCCATCTGATTCCAAAGGAAGAGAGAAAGCGCTTGAAGGTCAAACAATTTATAAGGAAGAGGACAGAGAAACAGGAACCGTTCAGCTCCGTATTCCCCATCGTTCCAGGCCTTCAGACACGGCCACCGACACCAAAGCCACCCTTACAAAGTAAAAAGCCCCAAGCCAGGACAGAAAGCTTAAAGGAGCGACCACAGGAGCAGTACTGCCCGTCACACAATTCAGAAGAGATCCACGAAAAGCTCCTGGCGTGGTCTGCTTTGCCTTTTCTTGGTAGCCCTAGCGAGCAGAGTTATGCAAGATAAAATATGAGGCTACACCAATACGAGCAGCCAAGAACTTTTATGTAAGTTCCCTCGCTGGCTTTGCACGGCTCCACTCCCACAAGAAGCTGGGCACGATAAGGAAACGGCTTCTCTTCTGCTGTGCCTGTCTGCCAGCCAAGCTGCAGCCAGCATGGAGCGCAGGGAAAAAAAAAAACCTGCTCCAGAGATGCCAGAGAGACCGGCACCATCCTGGGGATGCACACACACACACACACACAGCAAAGACCTCACGCTAGGCAAGGGATTACTCCACATCGCCAGTTTTCTACTCGCTGTGCTTCCTGCTAATCCACCCCCAAAAAAGATTTCTCAATTCCCCGAGCCGGTTGCGCAGCGCTGGAGCAGACACGCGTGCCGTGGTGCACCCAGGGCTGTCAAGCACTTCAAAAGCTTCGTGGCGGCTACACGAAGAAACCCTCCACGAGAGCCACGAGAAGCATGCACCGGAGCCCGAGTGCAGGCAAAACCCTCCACGAGAGCCACGAGAAGCATGCACCGGAGCCCGAGTGCAGGCAAAACCAAAACCCAGCGATGCCCGTATCCCCCACGCAGCAGGGGATGAGGACGAGTACTTAAGTAACTGGTGTTGTTAAAACAAGTAGTAAACGGCGTAACTTGTGCAAGGGCTTTAGTCAACTCGGTGCGAGCAGTTATCTGATGCACAAATATCCGTTATTTTTTTTAAAGATCTGAATTTTATCCTTATTAATCCTCAATTCTCTCGGAGCGACCAGCGCGGCAGGAGGGTGCGGAGGAAGGGGGCTGCTCCTGCAGCCACCCTGGGCTCGCAGACAGCGGGAGCAGCGCCGGCACGGCCGTCGGAGCAAAAGCTGACCTGAAATCTTGCACCCCCAGTGCACCGAGAAGGGTGGGAGAGTCTTGCCCACTTCCTGCTCTTATCTGCAAAATGGGGAAATAACTCCTTATCTCACAAAAAAAAATGCTGTGGCTAGTCAAACTGCCCAAGCAGCGCAAAAACACAGCGTGCTACGCTCATCCTCCAAGCCAGCTCCTTCCATGCACTTGCTGCAGACAATTATTAACAAAAATGATGGTTAAAATATTCACAACGTCGCGAGCAGCGAGCACGGTCATCTTTGTGCCATCGTCCCTTTCTAGACGAACCCACGTGTTGCACCCAGTCTAGTTTAAATAACGAAACGTTTAGGTCTGGGACTTACAATTTTGCAAGGGCATCAAAACGCACTCTGTAGATTGCTCCTGAGAAGAGACTACAATTCCCACTCTGCTAAGAGGACATACGCTGCACGCCAGACCACAAAAGGACACAAACGCAAGGGAACTTTCGAGGTGTAAAATGGATTAAAAGGTCAGCTGCGCTTGAGGGAATCCACTAAAAGTAAGAGGGACGGCGATATCTTTGCCAGACTACTGTGCAGGACTCCATTTACTACAAGATTAATGCAGATTTTGTCTGCCAGTCCAGGAGCAAGCGGGTATGTGCAGCACTCTGAGAAGACATGGATAGTTATGGATGGGAGAATTTGATAAAAAGCTGCTTCTCTACCACAAACTCTACAAAACCAGAGCGTGCTCAGCCCATTCGTTTGCCCCTCGGTGCAAAAAGACCATTCCTCCAGGAGGAAAGCCTGTGCTGTGCTACTTCTACATCTGTATTTAAGCTATGGCCCTATTAAGCTTCATCACAGCTCTTCCAGCACGGACCGGGTCGGACCGTGTAATCTATTGTGCATCTTCGTAAGAGAGCGGTTGAAACGAAGCACAGATCCTCTCCTCCCAGGACTGGAGGCTGTAGCAGCAGACAGAGCAGGGCTGACCGATCCACACCTCCAGAAAGAGCCAGTACCATGGAAGAGAAAACAAAGTGATCCTCAAATTATTGTTTATATATGTGAGAGTCCTTGGATGACTGTACAAAGCAGCAAAGCGAGATTCATTACTGAAAAAGGAGCAAGTGCCATTTGCCTGAAGTGGCAGCTTCAGCAAAACTCAGTTTCTTCCCCGAGAGGTTGGGTTTCTAAGGAAAGGGAGGTGTCCTCTCACCCCAGGGCACGTGGGGCTTCAAGTCCAAAAAATCATCCAGGACTGAACACGATCGATAACAAACTTGAGAGAGATTTCTCTGCAATTCCTGACACCCATCTGGGAGTGAATCTGCGATAGCCCCCTTCCCTCCTTGCTCCTCATCGAAGGAATTATATTACAGATAGATAGTCGAACAGATGGTTACAGATGCACTTTGCGGAGGAAAAAAAAAAAAAGTCCATTTTGGGTATTCTGAAGCACCAGTACAGCTCAGACAAAACTAAGCGCAAGTAAAAGCTGTCTTTTCTTATGCTCAGACACCCGACGTAAGGTACTAACAGCTTCCAATTACTGCACCCTCTCCACCTGTGCTGGAAGGCATCTGAAATATTTGACTGACGTTCAGCTAAGGGTTTGACGACTGGGGATGACAGATGTCCATCTGCCACAACGGAGATCTGGCCGCCGAGAAAGCCGGACCCGGCTGTCAAAGGTAGAAACGTTCACAGGGAAAAGTCTGCATGGGAGCCATCCGTACCCGCTTCGAAAGGCGGAGAGAAAGCTGCCTCCCGTGTCGAGCTGTGCATAGCACGAGCAGCAGGTCAGGGTTGGTTTTCTCCNGTCTTCCCCCCCCCCCCCCCCCAATTTCCACATAGCCCAATGTTATTTTTATCAGACATTCCTATTCGCATTCATACCCAGCCTACATTCGTCTATTCAAAGTCGAGTCCAGGGTTCAAACGGAGCCAGCTGAAAGGCAATAACCTGGAGAAAGGCAACAGCAGTGCCATTTTTTGCTTGCAGAAAGCTTCAGTATCGTGGGAAGCTTTCACAGTCATTAACAGGGAACAAATACTCAAAGGCAGGTGATGGATGCCATCGTTACCTACAGCAACGCTCGAGCCAACCTGCTTCAGTCCTTCTTCTCTACTAGGGCGTCCAGACCAAAAGCAAGGATGGTTCGAACCTCAGCAGCTGGAGGCAAATTCAAACCTGCTATTAGCCCTAATATTTAGTAGCAACTACCCAATTTTCCATTAAATAGTCTTGATTTTCTTGAAATTACGAACCATACAAAATCCTGGTCATAAAACGCCAAGATGTCTTTGCTTTAGGAATCCCTATGCTGGTTTGAATGAAATCTTCTCTCCCTTGGGGTGCCTCAGGGCAACTTTACATGGGAGTCTGCAAAAACAGATGCACGCTCGATACCAATTTTTCAAAGCCTGGACCGAGCCCTGACAAATAATCTGTGTCATTTTTCAGTCTGAAGCAATGCTGGTGCCCTGACCCTGCTGCATCAGAGAACTACTGCTCTCTCCAGCTACAGAAGCTGCGTGGAAACAAAGCGATCACAAAGCGGAGCGAAAGTATTGCTCCTCCAGCCTCCTACCACCTGAGAAAATAAGTAGCTTCTCCCCTTGCCACTGGATTGCGCTAACATAAATAACATTAATATCTCATAGAGTCACCAAGTACAGCAAACACCTTCCTTGCACAAACGCAGCAAGAGCCAGAAACGACTGCTATTGCCATTTCTGTCCACCCTCCTCCAAACTCTTGCATGTTCTTTCTACTTGTCCGAGGGTAGCAGTTTTCCTCTTTCACTATGAGACCCTGGGTTTCAGAGGCTCCAAGCACTCACAAAATGGAGAGGAGGAAAAAAAAAAAAAATAATAGAGAGTTTTGGTTCTCAGCCCTGCAAGAGCTGCAGGAGGACCCAGCGCTGCGCACAGCCCCTGCACCGAGCAACCACTAAACCATCACACGCTCCATCCCCCTTAACAGAGAGTATCTGGCACGTAAGACTTTGGGTATCTTTCTCATCCATCTTGCAAGTGTAAATTCCTATGGAATGGCAGCTTCTTCAAATACAGAGGAGCATTAAACGCAGTTCATAACGCCCCAGTTTTATCCAAAACTAGTCAGAGCTGTGCCGCTGGAGCTCAAGCCAGCCTCCCAGTGTGCAACTGGTTCAGAGAGCTCGCTCTGCTCCTTCCCTTGAGCCAGATTCCGTTTTGTAGGACAACCAGAACATCTCCCTCACAATAACCCTAAAAATATCTGTATTGTGCATCGAATTCTACCAAGCTGAATGATTTCTTCGAAGGGGGAGAGACACACTCATCACGATACTAGAATCGAGCAAAACTGAGAAATATTAATCAGCCGAACTGTTCCATCAGCAAATCTGTCCTTACCTTATCAACTACCTTTCAGTCATTCAAGGAGTAACACCCAAATTTTGAGGCCACGTTGACTCTCGGTTACTAGAATCTGGCACGCACAGTCTATGCAGAAGCCAGGTGCGTTTAATGCCAAAAAAAGCAAGCGACAGCCCTGTGCATCAAAACACAAACACAACGTGTGCCAAACGAGCATAACCCAGGGCACGCTCAGAGCTCCCACAGACCCACAGAAATACTAAGCGCAATGCCAAGAGGCTAGAAAATCATAAAAGCTACCTAAATCAAAGTCCATCTGTGCATTTTGGAAGCCAAATAGCCTCTAAAACCTTACAGCTACCTGAACTGTGCTCACGGACTCCTAAAAACTTTAATCGGGATAGAAGGTAATTATCCTTAAACTGTTCTGGCAAAACATCTAGCATCGACAGTAAACAGTGTTATCAGACTAGGAAAAAAAAATAAAGAGAGGTGCCTTTGCCAAAGTAAACCGTGGCTACTCAAGGAGGGTTCAACCAACAGAGTTGTGTGCCAAGCTTTGCCACGGTAGGCAAGCCCAGAGGCAGCTACGATGGCCCCTTGCCGGGCTGCTGACCCACGAGGTGGAGCTGACACTCCGTGCCCTCTCCATGCTCCTCAAGCAGTCGGGTGAGATTAAAACCGGGAGTATTTAATTAGAACAGAGGCGACTTAAGACTGTCACCGCAGATCAGCCATCCAGGAGAGCCATCCGCAAAGCTTTCCCTGCATCAATCAGCTCTTCACGCTGGAGCTCCTGCCCTGCCACCAAAAGCAAAGCGGGCCCCCGGCCGCAGCTGAGACCCAGATCCACGCTGCAGCGTTAAGTCTTGCTCTTGCCAAAGCGCTCTGTGGCTCAGACACTGCCTCAAAAATGCACTCCTTGGGCACTGAATTTCCTCAGCCTCCTCGGGAACAGTGCAGACATTAAAATTGTACTCGCTTGCAAGGTCCGTCAAGTTTCCAGCGCCCGCGTTGCTATGCATAGGTGCCTCTTTTACCGAGCAGCACTGATGCGGATTTGCCTGGGATTGTCATTGAGACAATCTGTCCAGAGCCAAGTCCTCTGTCGGGGACACGAGCTCCTTACATCACCGAGTGCCAGCGCACCAGCTACCGTCAAGGAGAGCACATAAGCCTTCAATACCAGCCTGGAAAAAGATCTCTTTTGAGACCCTCAACCTCTATAGACTTTCCAGCCGTTAAAAATATATGTATTCCTACGAAATAATCACTCAACAGCACACCGACCCACAGCAAACCTGGCGTCTTCCTCTCAACAGGTCCACCGGTGGGATGGTGTCTCGGCTGACTCGAGGGGTTCACTGCTAAGCTCGAGTGAAAAAGAAAAACGGAAAAAAGAAAAAGGCCGAGGTCTAGAGCAAACAGCTGCAGCTACTTAAAAAAAAGTGAGCTCACCAAAGGAGACGGGAGGGGATTCCTAGATGTCAGCAGGCAGGGAAATTCACCACCTGTTTCGCAAGGTTAGCGAGCTGCCAGCGCGTCCACTAATAGATCATTAATACAAGAACAGCGGGGTCCTTGTGTCAAAGGCAAATCCCCCACCTGCTGGTGAATGTAAATCTGACCCCACCGCCGGCAGCCGAGGGGGTGCTGGCTCCAGTTTGAAAGCTACTTTAAGCAGACACAGTTTTGCACATTGCGTACTTTCAAGGCCTCGCTCAGGACGACGTCGTAGACGGGAATCGGCCGCCCCGCATGGGAAACCTCAACAAAATAACACCCAGAAACATTCAGGCTGGAGCTGAGGCAGCGTGGTGGAAGCACGCAGAGCCCAGCCCGCAGGCCCTTGGAGAAGCGACTGTTTCATCACGTCCAGCAAAAGGCGGTCACGTCATCGATAAATGAGAATTTGAGCACTTGCGATCACCGCTGCAGCAAAAAAAAAGAAAGACCAATTCACACACAATAGGGGTCTCGGTTTTTCTTACCATCTCACACCTTAACGCTTCAACCTGAGCTGCATTCGCGCTGGATCAAAATAGTGCTGGTTAAAACATTTCCTGCAATGTGTTTACTCCAATGCTTGACATTTATGCCCAGATACCACCTTATAACCACAGAGAGGTGCAGACGGTCTGAAGGGAGCTGCAAACTAATTAAAATCCTCCCAGCGGCCACACTGGAGATCAGCCAGAGCAGCTTTCTTGCAAACCAAAAAGTAGCCCAATAAATGGGCTAAACAAGTTCTAGCAATGCTTTCCGAGCAGCTTCACAGACCTTCACGTGCCGGGGACGGAGCTCGGTGACAGGAGCCCCCAGTTATCACTGGAACAGCAAAACCAGTCTTTCCTCCAGGAAACCTTTGCAATATATATCCGAGACGTCACCTTTGGGATAATAATCCTCACTGCTGGTTGAGAAGCCATTTTACCACATTGGCTAGACCTCAGCAACCGATAAAAGGGAATATTTTCTAGAGCAGGCTAGGGAACTGAAGACTTTTATTGACACCACTTCTCCCCATTTTCCTGAAATTCACGCCAAAGCACTTGTCTTACATAGGGGAGATCCCTGTGCACTCTCACCGCATCTGGCTCGGAGCAGGGAAAGCTTTAAACTCACGTCTTCCAGCCACCACCATTGCAAAGGTATTTGCCGAAGCAGGGGAAGCGCTCAAGAGCCAGGAGATTGATGTAGACTTCTGGAGAGATAAACCCCACAAGCCCTCTCCCGGCGGCGTACCCAGGCTCCCAGCTGGAAGAGGTCGCGTTACTCAACACGCTCACATCCACCTCCGCTCCTAATGGAAACACAGCGAGATCCTATTAAGGCTTCATAGCTGGAGATGCTGCGGCTAGAGACAGCAGCGAGGTTTTGCTTTGAAGGCTGGAGGTCTGAAGTCAAGAGTGGCAGCCCGGATAGCCTGACGCTCCTCTCCCTGCCGGCGTAATCCTTAAAAGCTGCGCAGAGATCTCTTTTTCCTACCGCTTTTGAGGACTCTCTGCCCACAGGAGCACCCACCTTTCATCCTCCATCCCACCTCTGGTCCATGCCATCCTAACCAGAGGTTCAGAGCTGCTCCATCCCTCCCTCTCCCTACACCAAGTTCCCTGCCCTGATGGGTTTTCACAGTACACCTGACCCAGCTCTCGAGTGCCATCGGCATATGCCTCTTCAGCACCACAAGCCTGGCAGACCGGCCTCCAAAAGCCAAGTCTTGCATTATAGGATAATGCCGATGCCTTTACGTAGCCAGTTTCCTTGCTCCCGCTGCTTAATGATGTCTAATTCCATTACCATCCAAGACATTAACGCACTGTACATCTAGTAAACACACCCGCTATCCCAATGCAATCTGCAGAGGAGCACAAGGGGTCGAACAGGGAACACCTGGAAAACCAGCCAAGCTGGGAAGGATCCCGGACAAATATAGGTCTCCAAGGAGTATCTTTAGATTAGCAGGCGGCTCTGCCCCCACCGAGACCCCAGGATTTACCTAAATAGCTCCCTTCATCACAAGCAGCCCAGTGTTCGTTGCTATTTTAAGCCAGCACCCTGCCCTACTTCCTAAGGAACAGCCTGCCTTCTCCTGCCCATGCAACCAAACGAGCACCAAAAACATTACAGCTAGAAGAGACAAATTCCTCCCAACTCCGTCTTCTTTTATTAAATGAAAAAAAATACTATTTTGGCATGGATACCGAGCTAATGGGGGCTGATTTGTTCTAACTGCTACAGAACGGGCCCTCCAAGCAGCCAGCGCAGCCTTGAACAGGGGGGAATGGGATTAACCTTTCACAGGCTGCTATCTGGATAGCAGGGAAACAGAAAAACCATATTAAACACGGGGAGTTCTGGAGGGGCACGACCTTCCCTCCTCTCCGTCCCACCTCCAGCGCCGCTCTGAAGCATCTGGTGTTATTCTCGGAGGAAATAAATAAAAAGACAGCCCAACCTGCCTTCCCTGAGACCTTATCACTGTTTTCTAAAGAGGTTTTTAGTACCCAAGGCTAGCATTGGGGTTTAGGTTTTGCCACCAGCGCGGCACCATCTCTGTTACAGGCTACAGAGAGACCTGGCTCTGGGAAGTTTCGTACACAAAAAAGGGGTACCACTGGCTCTGTTCAGGGCAGACAAGGGCTACAAGCAGCACGTTAGAGCTGAACAGCTTGCATTACCCTAAGATGCTTGCAGAAGTGCCGCTTAGCGCTGCATTTGACTTCTGATTCATTTTTGGATGAAGTGCCACACGATCTGGCAAAATCAGCACCCATTCTGCAACACCCAGCGCAGCCAGAAACCTGCCCCTTTTCTTTGTACATCCCATTTACAGACAACAAAGCGTCTTCCCTGCAAGAAAAGACCCCCAAAATACCAGATTCCCAAGTAACTCAGAGAGACCCTACGGGGTTCACGCTCGAAGCGCCACCTGCACTCAAGACCTTCTTGAGCTCTGTCCAGACAAGTTGCTGTACTGTATGACACAACTTGCTTTTTAGAGATCCCACCACCGCGTCTTGACTCGGATGGTATTTGCGCTTTTCCTCTGGCACGCCCGAGGTCTGACAGCATGCACCTTGGCCTTTATCTCCACTTTTAGCCATTTTCACAGCTCTTCCCCCCCCCAACAAGTATTCCTTATTAGCTACAAAATGGCAATACTAAACAAGACAAACCAATTAAAGCACTGCAGAGACAAACATGAAACGAAGAGCAATCACAGTGATGGTACTACATATTTCTTCTTTTCAACAACCACAATTTCCTTTGTATTTCAGATTCGCCCGAGCCCTCCCTTGCTTTGCATGCAATTACAAAGCTACTTTGACTTTTGCATCGGTGCGTGCTCCATTCTAAAAATTCTCTACAGCTCCCAAACCTACCGCAACTGGAGAAAGCCCAGTGCTCAACTGCATTTCAAGAGTAGTAGCTCTTATTAAAAACAAGGTAGGAAGAAAGCTACACATTTTTCATAAACTGAAAGCGTCTTCAGCCAGCAAGATAAACTAGCACACCCTCTGAACCCTATCCACTTGGCAGCAGCATGGGGGAAGCTCTCCAAAGCCTCTGAAGACGGCATCTATTGATCTGATGCCGGGTTTTGGCTCCCCAGAGGCATGGCTTCTGTTGAAGGCACCGGGAGCCTTGCTGAACAAATCCCGTGGGATTGGACTCCGTGCTTCTAGCAGCATCACCGCCACGCTACAAAGGCACACGTTCGCTGTGCGGAGAGAAGGGGAGCAGCTCGTCGGGTGTTCTCGAGCGTGGCTTCACCCGAGCTGAACACGCACGTGGTATGAGATATTACTGGGGCAAGCGTGCTCAGATTGCCCCGCCGTTCCTTCACTCCCAGAAACCTTAATTAGGTATTAAACAGATGATCTACAACATTTCTGAGAGGTTCACACCACGAACCGAACAGCTGATATGTAAGAGCATCACGTCAGGGGTCTTGCATCCCTCCCTCACATTTTAAACGTCTTCCAGCTGGGAAAAAACAAACTAGATATGCAGAAAGGTGCCTGAAAAAGCCCAGGTGCTTACAAAGGGACAGCAAAGCAGAAACTCGGAAAACCCACTTGCTTACGGGACACCTTTAGCTACGTGTCTCAGCACCGGTCCCAGTCTTATCACCACCGCACAATTCCTCAATATCAACCCACCGAGGATGGCTCAGCCTGCCCATCTATAGAAGAGCAGAAACCCAATGACTTCCTAAAACACACTATTGAACAGTACGTGGATGAGGCACATCGCACTGGCTACCGATAAACACGCAACGGCTGCCAAAAAGAGGGCACCAGATCCTACCCGCTCCTCGTTCACCAGCTTTGTAACGCCGCGACACTTTACTAATACACGCATCCAGAAAAATCGCTCTAGATTATTTGCTCTGGCTCAGGTGGGTGACTAAATCCCGATACCCTGGGTTTTTTAACAGAATTTTTCACAATGCAACTGCAAACACAGTAAGCTGGGTGGGTTTCCACCGCTCAGCCACGCTCACGTGTCTTTGGAAAGGATCCTCGCAGCACACAGCTATGCTTACCGCCGTTGCTTCGCAGAGGGCGTCACACCTTGCAGGCGCAATTTGCTGGAGGTGGAACGGAGCAGGATCGCTTCTGTGAAACGAAAAAGCTCTGCAGGTTCTTTTTCAGGGTGCACGGCGGGGAAGGCACCCACCGTGCTCGAGTCCTGACCTCGAGCATCCAACCTACCTGCTTCGGGGGACACGGCAGCAGCCCAAAGCATCACGCTCACCGCTCTGCAAAACGCGTGTTTCATAGGCTGCGGATCCATCAGTTAATTCGAGCCCATCTTTAGGCTAGCGTAGATAACCAGACGTGGCTAATCACTCAGCTTTCCACCATAACCACCCCAAGTGCTGTCATGAGCACGAAGTTTGAACATGAATTATCTCAGTTAACATCAGCCACCGGTTTGCTGCTAAAACTGGGCTACTAAAAAGCAATTCTTGACATACCCCAAAATTAGAGATTTTAATAATGAACGTGAAGTTACCCGAGTACAAGTTTAAGCACAAAACTGAGGCAAATGGAAACACTGTATTTCTCCTGAAAAACATAATTATAGTTAACAGTTCTGCAGGGCTCTAGAGATGTAAATATATAGGTTAAACATAGTTAAAATTCTACATCCTACTTAATTGTAGGCATTTCCAACCGAACGAAATTAGCTTTTATCTTCAGGTTTAAATTATTAATAACCGCGAACAATGTCACCACCTTTAAACAATAATCACAGCCACGGAAGACGCTATTCCTCCCCAGATTTCTAGAGGCACTTGAATCCGCATCCCAAGCGTACCTAGGGGAAATCAAACGCTCTCCTCGACAAGTTCCCGCGGCCTTTGGAACATCAGTGCACAGAGCGAGCAGGCTCCGGCCAACGCCACGAGCCTCCACCCCACCTGGCTATGGACTAATTACCAAAATTAGCGGGGGCCATCAGGATGTGGCAGGGTTATCGAGCCCCTGAGCAGCCCCGGTAACACCAGCAGGATTGCTGCTAGTGTTTCCTGGGATCTGGAAGCCCGAGCAGCAGGGACAGCGTGTCGGTACGGACGACTCAGCTGAATCATAATGGCTGCATTGACATTACCTTCCCCGAACAAGGCCAACCTAAACACACGCAGCTGCCTGGGATTTAGCAGGAGATTTACGGTTCGCACCGGCCACTCGGGCTGCCTGCAGACCTACAAATCACCGAGCCACGCGCACGGCTCTGGGGAAGACCCCGGGTCCCCCAAATCCACGAGCCCTCCAGCCTTATTTCGAGCGGCACGCTGAAAGCAACCCATGAAAAACACCCGCAGGCTGCACAGAGCTAACCGAGCCTGAGGGGCCTCAAAGCCCGGGCTGCCACCCTAGTCCACTTTCCCTTCATTTGAGGCCACCAGTTATTAACATCTAAACATGTGATCGGCCACATGACAGGCTAAAAAAATCACTTGGACCCATCCAGAGGAGAAGGTAGAGATGACAGCGTGCATCTCTCCGGTGGGCACACCTCCATACCCGTATTTTATAACCATTCCTGGGAAACCGCTCCTTTCATCAGCTGGCTCGGGGCAACGCGACTGCCTGCAGCGATTCAAGCCATCCGGGCGAGAAGCTTTAATAACCGGGCGATTGTATAACTTTGACAGCTGGGTGCCTCGCGGCTACAGCGGTGGGTGCTGAGCAGAAGTTTAAGCAAGCGAAGGCGCGCAGTGGCTGCTCCCCGATGCGTGGGTACGATAATGGCACTAGATCAATTAGGGCAGCGAAATGTACATCATACGAGCCTCCTCCTAATCCAGGAGTCTCTCAGCTAACGTATTTCTCTCCTCGTTAACCGCTTCGGTGTCTTCTGCTCTTTCAAAAATAGTACCTACTATAACGGGTCCTGAAGAGGGGGCCAGCTGGCACCCGCCTCGGGGCATCGAAAGAGCGAACAGGGCTTTGGGGGAGGCAAGACCCAGGCGAGCAGGCAGGGAGCTGCTGGAATGAGGGCAGGGTGGGCTCTCACACCCACCCCCCCACCACCACCTCCCCAGTCCTCAAGGGGCGAGGGGGGGGGATGCAAAGCAAGGCCAGCCCAGCCCACCCTCCCACCCAAAGCGAGGTCTCAGCACCCCAGGCTTAGGGAGGGAGGGAGGGGGGGGT
>VZTV01061267.1:0-22099 GCA_013400875.1 Anhinga rufa
GGGGCGGAGCGCTGCCGCCGCCGGGGCGGAGGAGGGCCCGCGGATGGCTCCCGGCCGGCGGCGGGGGTCCGCTCCCGGCCCCGGCCGGCTCTTCGCCGCGGCTCTTCGCCAGGTCTCGCAGCACTTGCCGCCGTTATGATGCTAAAATCCCCACCGGAGCCGTGCGACAGGCCTCCCTGAAGCAGGCTGGAGCGGAGAGAGAGAGATCCTGAGAAGGGCTGCAAAGCTCATCGCCTCCTTCGCATGCTCCTGAGGAAAGTAAACACCCCCGGCAACAACCAAAGCCGGCCTGCGACCCTCCGTCCACCCGCCCTCGGGGCTGCCTATCCAGGCTGCTTCCCCAGCATGCTGGAAGAGAACATTCGGAGACACTTCAACAGATGTTTGTAAATATATATTCACACCAGCGAGCATTTGCATCGCAGAAATAAACCATGTAACTGTAGGTAATTTGCTGCAAATACATCAGTATGGTGTGTTGGGGTGTGTAGAGCTGAGCCTAAAACGGGTGTTTAACACTGGGTATGCTGGTGTTGGGTTTATTCTTTAAGAAATACCATTATGCTCTTAAGCAATTAAAAAATAAAACAGAGAGGAAAAGAAAAGACGGAGCCAGGGGAAGCAGCACTGACTCGGGGTCCGAGTACCACAGAAGAGTGATCAGGAACAGTAGTTGGACAAAACACAAAAAAAAGGAGGGGGGGGAAATTCCACATTTCAAAAAGTCTCTCCTGATGAGCTGGATAAAACATACTAAGGGAAAAATCAGAAGGATTAGAAGACACAGGTGTTTTTAAATGACACCGAATGGGACAATGCCCAAAGAACACTTCAAGGCCCAGTCACAGCAGAAGTCCTGGCTCTGCGGAGATCAGCGTCACCTCCATTTCCACCCGATCTCAGCCGATGAGCGCGCACCTACCCCCTCGCAGAGACGGGAGGGCAGGGAGGAAACCACCAGGGCAGGCAGAATTACCCAAGCTTAAGCAGCTCATTTCATCCACTGCAATTCTGCTGCAGCAGCAATAGAAAGCACAGAGAGTCACCTTCCTGGCACCGGATTTTCTCCGGTTGCAGAGACAAGCAAAACAGGTTACCCCTTAGCAACTAGACCCCGCGCTCTCCCTCCTTCCCGGGTAGCCGGCACAGGTTGGGGAGTCCTGCAAAGCCTCCACCCATCAGCTGAGCTCAGTTTTTCCATGAGCTGCCAGCTCAGTTTTTCCATGAGCTGCCAGCCCAGTACAGGGAATCCGGTTTTTCACCCTGGCAGAGCACACGCTGCCATGCTGCTGACAATATTTTAGCTAATTTGGAAGCGCTGGCACTATTTTACATTCAGGGGGCAATACTTCAGCTGGATTCATTCGCAGTCCCTGGACCCCAGCCATGTCCCACTGTCCCTGGAAAGGCCAGACACGCTTCCTTTAAAAAAAAAAAGGCATTAGGGATGTCTAACTTGCACCCTGGCCCTGGGACAAACCCTGCTTAGGTGAGGGGAAGCTTTGCATTTGTAAAACAGACTGTGGTTTTACCCAAGACATCTAATCTGACTGATTTGGGCTGGAAGGGACCTTCAGAGATCATCTAGCCCAAGCCCCCCACCATGAGCAAGGACATCTTTCACTAGGTCAGGTTCCTCAAAGCCCCATCCAACCTGGCCTTGAACGCCTCCAATGGTGGGGCATCCACAACTTCTCTGGGCAACCTGTTCCAGTGTCTCACCACCCTCATTGTAAAACATTTCTTCCTTGTCTCTATCTAACTCTGCCCTCTTTCAGTTTAAAACAGTTATCCCTTGTCCTGTCACTACAGGCCCCGGTAAAAAGCCTCTCTCCATCATTCCTATAAGCCCCCTTTCAGTACTGAAAGGCTGCAATAAGGTCTCCAAAGTCACCATCTTTCATTTAACTCCAAATCCACCTGTCAAGCCTACAAGTTATTTTTTTCCCTTGATTTGTGTTTTCCTTCATTACAGGGTAAAGGACCCAACTTTGCTTTAAAATAAAAAAAATCTGTACTGTCTTAAATCCACTCCAATGTGTATATGAAAATAAAGAAACTAATAGATATAGAAATAATATCTCTTCCTGCTTCACAGGAACATAATCACATGCCTTGAAGGTATTTGGTTTTTAATTAGAAAAAGTCAGCTTTTAGAGTCAGCTGTCTCTCCTTTAAGCTACTCTGCAAACTGATACCTGGAGATTCAACGATACACTATAGCCTTGTGTTCAATTTCTTCTTGGTAAACCTGCTAGCTGGAGGGTATGACAGGTATGCCTCCAGAGCAAAATATGTGAAATGAAAGGGGAAAGGGAAGCCAGTCAATATAGTCCGCCCAGGACGCTTCATAGGCAGTCAACATTCAGTACAGAGAAAACACCTGTAATTTAAATCTGTCTTTAACAGATACCCATTTCATCCCCCAGTATGGCTTATATTGAAGGCAGGAACCAGGCCAACATAACATGCCCAGGAAATGCTTTCCTATTCAGGTGGTATAACATACAGCCCTAAGCCTGTTATTTAAGGCTGATTAAGTTCCTAGTTGCTACGGTTCCCTCACCCTCTATCAGCAAGGGCAGGGAACAAGAGAAATCTACAGGACCCGAAGGAAGACCCGAAGGAAGACCCCGACATTCCCTGCAGCAGCACTTTCTGGCTGGCTTGCCTAGAGACGCACCCTGAGCGCTGGGTGTTCCTGCCTTCAGGCTGGCAACTCAACGCCGAGCAAGTCTTCCTTTTGTGAACAGCCCTGAGCCCAGGAGAAGTTATGCCTTAATTCCCAGAGAGTGCTCAGCATTTGATTTTGGTGCAGTAAACAGTATAGAGCACTGCAGAAATCCAAAAATCATAATCGGCTGCGAAGGCGGCACTTCTGGGCTATGGCAGCTCACCCCAACATAGCCAGGGGCTGGGCACTGAAGTTAATCCTTCAGGAAAAGCGCGTCTTACCTTATATGTAGAAGTTTTAACAGGGAAGGAAAGGAAAGGAGATTGATGCTTCAGATTTACACGGGTAACATCATAACTCATCATGAAGAATTATGCATATTTTCATCTTAGCTTAAAATAGACAACTTGTTCCAGTTTTCTTGGTTAATGAGAATTAACCTCCCCTTAATGTCTACTGGCAAATCTGTACAGGTTTCGTACTATCTGTCACTTGGAAGATGCACCAGAGATTGAGTACTTCCTATACAGGGCATAAATTAACTGAGGACCCCACACATTCCTTTTTCTAATTACTTTCTAAATCAGTGTAGAAGCCAAGATGTTTATTTGGTTTACTTGAGGAAGCACTTCATAGCGCTGGATAAATTAAAACACATGAGTGTGCTATGGACTTGCCAGGTAGGAGCTGAAGAATCAGGTCTTTTTAATACTAGTGAACTTCCATTTTTCAGTAATGCAGAGCTGACAGCATTCAAAACACACACTTCAGTGTATCTGAACCGATTTTATATGAAGCGAGCCCCATTCTGCTTGGATTTCCAAACAGGTCCTGCAGATTTCCCAAGAATGGGAATTCTCTTGCATACGCACTCTTCCTCATCCCTCCTTCCCCCTGGCGCTCCACACTCCACTGGATCCTTCAGACACCGCTAAACAAAAAACAAGTGCATACGGTTCTGTAACTACAGGAGCTGAGTGAGCCACAGTCTAGGAAGCCAGTGGTGCATTTTATTTTATTGCTTGCCAAAACTATTTAGGATTGTTAAACTGATGGCAGTTAGCTCTGACTCCTTGTCCTTCCAACTGCTGCTATATAAGTTGGGGGAGTGGGGAGGTATTCACAGCACCTAGAGAACACTGCCTGAAAGTGGGTTTTAGTCTATCTTTTTTTCCCCCACACCTCAAAAACACAGTCTCGATCTAGTCATACCTCCCCTGTACTCAGAAAGATAGCCAAAGGATCTGAAGCCCTGCTAAACATTGTGACTTCAGTGCATGGTTCACGTGTCTGTGCGTTTGAAACAGGACACTGCAAGAGTGACATGAATTCACAGGGAGACATCCAAGCAGGAAGAATGCTCACGATGGAAATATGCATTACATGTAGTACAATGCTAAATTGAGCATAAGAAAAATGGGTAACAGGAGAGATTGAAAAGGCAGGGGGAGGGTGGAAGAATTAGCTGATATTTTCATAAACCTCACAGGTTAACTGTGGGTTCACCGTAGGTACTTGTAAGCAGAAAATAATTATGGTGCTTAGGACAGCAGCTCAGTTTCTGATGACAGACTCCTCAGCTCTCCTTGGGGAACATACCTCACCTTTGCAAACGTGCGTACGCAAAAACGCATGCTTGCACACAACACAATGCTATTCCTCCACAAACACAGGCCTAAATCCTGAAAATCAGTTTTATAGAACTGCAACCATTTACCCATAGCTACCAGGGAGTCGCATCAAAAGTAGAGGGAAAGATCATACAGTCATCTTCAAGGTATGCTACAGTCACTGATAATGCAAACAAATTCCAGGGAAGTCTGGCCTCCAACACAGGTCACACCCAATTGATTATTTTTGTCTTTAGGGAGTGTTTTGCCAGAGGTAGTTTAAGAGGCATGGAAGCAGAGATTCAAGTAGGAATAAGGCAGTCAAAACCTTTACAGACAGGTTTAAACACTGAAAAAACCTGCACCATAGAGCACACTGACTCCAGCTTGGCCCACCGCAGTATTCATTCTTAAGCAATGCCAGCAGCCACCTCCCAACACTGATCTGTCTCCTACCTATGTAACTCAGCTTATTTCATTTCTATCTAAGAAATTATATTGTACATTTCCTTTATTGTCTTCAAGTAGTTCCTCTTAGAATTTGAGTTACATCCCTCCATACCCCATTTACTACTGGCTTTCCAAACAGTGGGAACAAACAAAGCAAGTCTCATTTTGTGGAGAAAAAAAAAAGACTGGAAAGTAGTTCATATTAGAAGAAAAGTTTGGTTACTCTAGCCTTTCCCGCCCCCCCCCTTTTTTTTTTTAAAGGTTCATAAGCTTGTTCTTCTAATAGTCAAGAAAGTCTATAAAATCTATGGAGTAACACCCATCTGAAGTCACAAAGACAGAAGAAGCTACGCACGTATCTCACTTCATCATCCCTGTTTGCTGTGGGCATCCTGGCACCCTTGCAGCTCAGCTGGCAAGGTTAACAAAACCTCCTTGTAAACCGTAACCAAGGCAATGAACTCAAGTATACACAACTAAGTGCTTCTTAGGAAAACAATGTCCGGTTTTCATCACCAAAATGTACTGCCAGTATCAACACACTATTTTCTATTGAGGCTAGAAGGCGACGCAGCGAGGAGGAGGAAGGAAACTGCTGAACCAGGCGCAAGTGCTTCTCGCCACACTGAAGTCAGACAAACTGCACCATGCTAGTGGGGAAGCTGCTACTCTTGGGTAGCCTATACATGTCATGTTTGTTATTTGGCTCAGGCAACCCATTCAACTTAAAAACTCAAGGCCATTAATATCCTGCTACTATCAGAAAGCTTCAGAAATTTGAAATATGAGTGTATGGAAAGTTACGTGATCTTTCCATTTTAGAAGAGACAGAATTAAGAACAGTTCCCATAAGCTAATAAACTCCTGACCTACTCTTAAACTTTCTGTTCCTTTGCTTAATAATGAAAAACACAAAAACAAAACCACAAAACCCCACAGAATTTTAAAAGATCAGACAAAAAAAAAGGGCCTTGGGTAGGAACATCTCACAGAACACCTGAGTATACAGACATTTGTGTGAACAAAAAAAGAGAACAAAAAAAAAAACAAACACAAACCAAAAAACCCACAAAAATATATAAAAGTGATCCAGTAAGAGAATTTTACATGTAGAAAAGTGCTTCTCTGCTGGTATATCCACAATATCAGGCTTTGCCATCTCCCAGGCTCTACCTCAAACCTAATCTGCTTTGAAGAGTTGGAAGCTGCATTAACCATTTCCACCACGACTGCAAATTTTGTAAACTGGGAATTCAACAGTAATTTCAAAGAATACCATGCAGAAGGGCAGAGGTTCAGCACCTCAGTCCTACCCTCCATTAGGGACATCAGGTGGGGAAACACAAGGAGTATTTGACAACTCTCGAGTGCCACACTTACCTCATCAAGCTCTCCAACTCAACACACAAAAAAAGGCAACCAACATCCAATTCACAATAAAAACCAAGTCCAAAAATTCACACTTCCAGCTAAACATAATTATGGTTTCAACCCCAAGTATTTGACTATATTCACTACAGAAAATAAACTAGTATGGCATCTCAAATGTACAATGATCACATCTTTACCTTAAGATCCTTTGCAGACATTGAAGAACTTTGTTATCAAACATCTCATCAAAAGATGGACAGTTGACTGTCCAAAGTGTCCAATTTTCCCATACAAAGGGGATAATAAGGACACCTACAGAGGAAAACTGACCAAAAGAACTGTTACGGAGCTTCCCATAACCACCCTAACTGCAACCTAAACCTATTTTTCTGAATTGGACTCATTCACACGATGCAATCCTACAAGACTGAAGTTTGGTGGGAGATTAAATAAGTTTTTTCATTAAAAGTTTTTCTTGCGAGGGCATTGCAAGACTGATTTCTTAGTTTGAAGTTTCTCAGAATGCCAGAGCTTTGTTTTTCTATTTTCATTCATTCCCAAGCCAGGAGCAGGGAGTATGAACGGGCAGACTCTCCCCTCTGACATGCCTATGGTGCTGCTGTGGGTTATCTGTGTTTAAGGGGTCAGCATTCTTGGTCTTCTTGCTTAACATTTTGAGCCGAAGACTGGGAAGAAGAGGAAGGGAAGAGACCCACGACTAATGAGGAATTTACACATGAACATTCTCCACTTTGGAGAAATATTTGCTTATGTGTTTGCCAGGAAACCCATCTCAGAGATATAATTTATCCATGTGACCAGAGTCTGGAAAGTCTTGTTGACACGGACCTTTTTTCTCCATAAAGAAGGAGAATGTTTATCCTGCAGAACACTGCTGTGAACAGCATGTACAGCTCTGCAAGGTAAGAGACAATCAGGGAGTTGCGCCCTGCTTCATAAGTTATATTGCCGTGCAGTCACAAGGGGCCACTGCTAAAAATATAGCTTAAACAGTAACTGAACTCTGATGAGCTGGCATGGATTGCCAAAGTAAATCCTGCCACAAGGAATTATCTTAAAACACCTGTTAAAAGGGGACCTCCTGTAATCATTTATCCCAGCAGTGTTTTATTACCTTAGTAAATGGGGGGGTGGGGGAATGTTCTCTCCCTCCCCACCCCTGGGGTTTAAAAGTGAAATTGTTGTAAAATTCACTGGTTACTCAAGAAGGTGATACAGTCTCTTTCCCTCTGCTACTCAGTCACGTACCTTCACATGCACGCTAGTAATAAAGAGCTTGTCAACAAGTTCTTCAGTGGCTTGCGCCTGGTGCGGTTTCTGCTGCAGTGTTAGGTTCCCTTTGCATACTAAGCTACCAGCTTAGCTACAGATGGGGTAGCTGCAAACTGGATTCCACTTTAACATGCACTGGCCTTGTGGTAGTAGGGAAAGGAATAGTGCTCAAAGCACATCCTACAGTTCAAACAAACCCTCTCCGTGAGAAAGTGCTAGAGTTCAAAGCGGCTTCAGAGGCAAGGTTCAGAAGAAAATTACAGAATTCTACAGAAAAATCAGTTCTGTAGAATTCTGTAAAAACAGAGATTTTGATAAGCACTGGAGCTCCAGAGCCTGGAGAATGGGAAGATCACTGTATATATAGGACATATCACTTCCACTGCTATTTAGCAATAAATAACTTGTCCTGTTTCCATACTCAGAAAAAGCAAATCAGGGATGAAAAAACAATTCCAGTATAGGATGTTGGCCAGCAGCTCTGCAGAAGCATGTTGCAGCTTTAAACCCTGACAAATTTTCTATAGGTAGCGTATTCGGCAGAGGACCAACACAGTATCAACTAACCACGCTTATGTCACTTCTTCAATTGGTGTTTTCTCTCAAAATAGCACTAGTCAGTAAGTGGCTGCTCCCACCAGAGAAGAATTTAGATAGCACTCCACAGCTGTTATATCAAAGAACAAAACCATGTTTTAGACACCCTGTATAAGGCTGTGCTCATATACTTTAGATCAAGACTATTACTCATGTAAAATAGTTCTGAGGGAGTAAACACTGACCTTGGAAACAGCTGGACCACTCATTCCAGTAAATGAATCAGAATTCTTGAGGCTACAATGATACCTCAAAGGAAAAAATTAAACAAAACCCACTAACTGACAGAATCAGCAAATAATGAACTGGAATTTCACTAGAAAAAGTATACAAAGCTTCCCAGTGTTGTCTCCCGAAATACATATTTGCACGAAGCTCCATTCAGTGGTTTCTTCCACTTGCTTTACCCAACTTCTTTTTATAAAGAGAGAAATTTCTTTTTTACAGTGACCACACTGATGCTTTCAGTTCTCCCTCTATTAGATCAGCAGTGTTTTGCAGCAACTGTTTTCCTTGTTTAAAATTTAGGTAAAACTTAGATAAAACACACAAGTAGAATGGTTGTATTCCAGAGTACTTTTTAAATACTGTATTCCTGTTTGATTGTAGAACAGCCTTTGTAATTCAAGTCACACAGAGTTCACTGCAGACTTTAGAGGGCTTAAAGCAATCTGGCTGAAGGTGGGGCAGTATGTGAATGGGGGTAAACCCGTCCCACAGCAAGTCTGTAGTATGTACACCTCAAAAGACTTTAAATCTTTCTTTATTACAAAATGTGTATATTTGGCATTCCGAATTTATTTATTTGGAGAGAAAAACCAGCATGCTTGCTATAACACAGGCATTAGAGTTATCCAGGTAGTTGAAATGCATCAGTAACATACCGAACTGGATAAATTTTGCTTAGACCAAATATAAAGATGAAAGTTAAGTTGCTACCTTAATGACCCTGCATTCTTGCTAGTTTGATATCTTTGTGTGATACCACAAAAGAGTCGAATTATATTTCGGACTCTTGGTGCTTGACTGCCATTTCTTTCCAGCGAGGGAGCAAAGCTACAGCCAGTGTTTCCCACCAGGAACGGTCCGCAGGTACTCAGTGCAAGGGGGAGGTCAGCAGAAAGACTCTCAGTAAGGAAGCACACATGTAAAATTAATTCAGCTATTGGTACATATTACTGAAAAGCAAACACATTTGTCTTGACCATGCTGCTCACGGGGAAAGTAAGCACAATAACCACATTTGGAGCCTGCAACAAACAGTAATATTTCATCCGGCTTCTTTACAGCATAAACACAGGTTGGGGAGGGCTCCGGGGCTGGGTGAATGCCAACATCTTTTTGAACATGGACGTAAACAGAGGTTTTGCTCCTGAATGTTAAAAATATGTGAAGTATAAGAGCTGAAATTCAGGGACTGCTACAAGCCGTGCAATCTGTGGGGACTGCATTCTGGTCTCCACTGAACTGCAAATCGCATCTGCGTAAGAGCTGGCAAATCTTGAACACAGCTCTGCACTTATAGCACATTAAAGTGTAGATACAAACCTCAGCAACTGCTTAAAACAATGCTCAAACCACCGGTCAAGAGAAAAGAAACCACAAATTTTGAAGTAAAGGTTACTGATACTGTTCTAGGGATTACCCAGTCCGTGACAAGAAGCAATATAAAGCTTTAAGAAAGGGCATAAATACAAGACTAAGTTCTGGTTTGTTTCTCAAGTCAAGCACACCTGCTTTCCGGTTTAATCATCTTAAAAAAAAAAGCAATGCAAAGCCCACCTTTACTTGCATCGCAGTAAGAACAAATACATTTACAGGGAATTATGCATCCACCACCACCACCACTGGTCTCTACAGAAGTCTTTGCATCCAGACAAGTTTCAGACTGATTTATTCTTTTAAGGCCAAGTAAAATAAAGATCAGGAGTTTCAGGTAACCCACTAAATACTCCCCCATATTATATGCTCTTGAAGAGGTACAGAGGCAGTAACAGATTTCAAATGTTACCAGATACCCAAGAGCTGGAGCCGCTTGATCAGACACTAGTGACATGTCCAGTTCTTGGCCATGCAAGTTATATGGTATTGAGGAATTATGCGAACGGGTTGTGTGAAGTAAAGAAGATAAGAGATAAGGGAAAAAGGTACTGAAAATACTGCAGGACAAGCAAAGCACACAGTGAGATATGCAGAAAACATTACATAGCTAAAATAGATGATGAATATATATCATTTATGTCATCAAGAGAGCACAAGAGGGAAGGGAAATAAGATACTAGTGAAAATTAAATAATAAAAGCATAATAAAAGCATAGGAGACAAGCGCCCAAGCCTAGGGGACCCAAGATTTAATAGCCATACTCCAGTTCCTGTACCCAAACAGTTCAACAGTTAAGTGAGTGAAACCGAACAGCTTTCAATGCTAAGACAAATTCTATCATTATTTTGAAATGGTGTAAGACTGGAATTAGGTCATGTGAACTCCTGTTATTTCAGTGTCACACTAATGTGAGACCTTTCCATTTTGCAATAGGTCAGAATAATTTGTCTCTTAACTTTCAGTGGGAAATTTTTTAAGAGCTTCAGGCCAAGAACTAATCAGTGACGTTGCATAGGTCTTTGCCATCAGTTAGGAGCAATTCAGAATTCTGCTGCATGTCAGTTTTTTTTCCAGAGAATAGAGATTAATGTCCCTCTGAAGGAAAACAAATACAAGGAGTATTTTGAAATCTTCAGACACTGCACATTACATATAAACATTTTATGCCAGCAGAGCAATTGAGAAACTACAAGAAAAAAACCTAATCCTTTGCACAGCTACGGCATTTGTATTTATCGGGCATACAGCAGAGCACACAGTAAGCATACAGAGCTCTTTTTTTGAATTTAGTTTTCAGAAGCAGCTTGCATGATGTAGTAGCTCTATGCAGACCAGGGCGATAGCCCATGAAGTGCAACTCGGAAGCGCTGACTACAGGAGAGGAGATGCGAGAGAGAACTTAATTCTGTCAGTATAGCTGTCACTTGCCAAGTCTGATACAGTTATGATACAGACTTCTCTCTGCTTTTACAAAAAAGTAAATCATACTATGTACTAATAGCAGAGCAGTATAAGTTCTTGAAAAAAGGTAAATTAAAAAGTTTATTAAAAGCCTTATAGTTTTAGTCCTGTTGATATAAAAGAATGTTCTAATTTGTGGAGGTATGCAGTGAAGCAAGTCTTAAGGTCAATACCCCACTCAGGAGATCAGGAGTACTGCTGATGAATTGCTCCATCTAAAAACACTGAGAATGAACTTCAAGCTCGTTTAAACTGACCTGAAACCCACAAGAGGGAGCAGCAATCAAGTAAAGCAAACATTTTTTGTGTTTCTAAAGAGACAGTACTTCATTGCACAAAGCTAAATCCCCAAATTTTCAGTATAAATGTTTAATTACCTGACTATTCAGTCACTGAGATTGTGGATGAAAATTATTAGCACCTTTTAATCTGACTTTGGGATAACAAAGAAGAGACCACAGTAGAAGGTATACTCCTCTATATTCCTGCTGAGGAGGACATGGTAATTCAGCCTTCCTTAAATTATTACCCTTACTAAATGCATTTCAGCCACCTGCGTAAAGAAGCAAACCAACAAAGGTGGCACGGGGGTGGGTATATTTAGAGTTTGTGTTAAGTCTCCAGATCCCCCAGCCCCAAAACCCACAAATCCTAGCTAACTTTATTTTGCCAGTAATTCATGTTTTGTATCCTCACTCTCCACTTCATCAATGCTTTTGAAGAACTCCAACAAAACCCACACAGTTTTTAACTGCCAGCCTTTCAAAAGGTAACAGCTTCTGCATTCAGCATCACTTCAACATATTAAGAGGTTTGAAAAGGTTCACAGTATTCTTTCTTGCAGGCTTCCACAACCGTATGACAGCCTTGTTTTTATGTGGAAGAATAGAAACAAATAAGACAGTAGCATGCTTTGCTGACAGATTTTTAAGTAGGAGCACCTCGGAGCTCAAAGGAGAAGCTGAAGACTCAAGTGAATGCTTATTTAGAGGCAGAACCTTCCGCATCACTTTGTCTCCTACCTCCCAGCCCAGTCTTTGAGGATCTACTAATAATTTATTGCCTTTTCTTAGTTAAGAGCAGGAATGGTAAAAAGAGCACACTCAACTATAAATTGCAATAGAGAGGAAAGACTGCTGGAAGATTTTTGACAGAAGAATACTTCAAGACAGAATTTCTTCTTTTCATGCTTCAAAGCAATCCCAGGGGGGCCGACAAAGCACAGCGGAGCAGCTCATCGATGCAGGAGCCACTGCATCAGCCAGCTACAACCCATCCTGTGCTGGGGAGCCAGGCTCCATGCAGCCTCTGCTCAGGGATCATAAAAAAATTAGGATCTTACACTGATCTGTAAAATCCAGCACAGTGGCTAGCAAGTCAGTATCAAAGACACACACACACACACCAAAAAAAACACCTAAAAAAACCACAAAACACACACCAAAAAAAAAAGCCAACAAAAAAATCCCCCCAAAACCCCACCAAAAAACCAAAAACAAACCAAAAAAACCCTCACCAACCCAAACAACCCATTTTTACATGTTCTGGGTTCCTTTGGGAATAGACCTTGCACACATCAGTTGCTCCAACACAGACTTTAATAAAAGCTCTGACTGCCCCTCACGCTACTCGGAACCACAGACATACAAACCATAACTGGTTTTAGAGGCAAGTCTGCCAAAGAATACAAGATTTGCTGGTAAACATTCAAGAATGTCAATGTCAAATATTACTAATAATCACAATACAGTTTACCTCTAAAGCTAGAGTAGGCGCTTTTAGGTTATATGGAAAAAAAAAGGCAATACATATGGAAGTTATACACCAGAATAACTTCCATTTATTTTCTTGGCTCTGACAACAGTTCATGTTTCATGGAGAGTAACATTTCAGAAAAGATTCACAGCAACTTCTCAATAGCTTTAATGATGCTTACAGCCAGATCACCTTGCACAGTCAGATAGTACAAGAGTTTAAACCACCTAAAGTTTGGAGACAGGACCTCAAAGCCTTCCATGTTACCAGAAGCTATGATGCTTTAATAGGTAGCAAATCTCCATGGCTCAACAGCACCAATTAACCAGGGAAGTAACAGAGCTCCTTGAAACCTGAGATGCTGCCTGAAAGGAAAAACATCTCCTTCAGGTCACCGAGAATTCCTTGTGACCTTTTGCAAACACAGATAAATCCATTAGTTTGTCCCTGTTGAATTCCAAATGTCCACCTGCTCTTCCCTGGCAGTTACACGAAGATATTGCGCCAGCGTACTTCATACAGTTGCGAAGCACTCCTGTCTCCTGCGTTACGAGCAGCGTGCTGATAAAAAAAAAAATTACACTTGCCAAGTCAATTAAAAAAAACCCACCCCAAGCAACAAAAAAGCCTGTAAAAAACACCCCAGCAAACAACCAATCAGCTGATACTCAAGGGCATGAATGGCAAACTTATTCTGCTACTCACGACGAACACTAGTGAGGCAAATAACATTTCAAATGACTCTTCAAAAGATATAAGAATTGCTGCTGATCAGAATATTACCTAAAAATTTGCATGATCAAATTTAAGATAGAGCTGCTGACAGTAGCTACATACAAACTGAATTATGGAAAGACTTATTTGTCTTTAGGTCCAGCGCAAATCTTTCGTTCAGAGTGCACTTTAAATACACTACACAGAATCTGCAGATATTGCACACGTCGTATGGAGTAAAACTTGTTAGGGAACGAAAGTGTGTAAATATAGCACAACTTGGATATGCTCCATCTACAAGTAACTGAGAAAGCCTACCTTCACCTCGCAAAAGCATTTAACACTACTTTGGTTCCAGCCAATGCTGAGGAACAGACTTGTGAGCTATTTATATGCAGAGATAAAGGTGCCAAAAAAGGTTTTTAAAAAACCTTGAGGTTATCAAGCCTCAGGCTATCTAGGAGATGTAGTGTTCCTGCAATACAGCCAGTTCTTCATATTCTGCTTGTTCTCTGCTAGCAGCTATAAAGTAAAACGGGAGCAATGTACTACTCTGAAAAACACATTTAAATAAGCAAAGAGAGAAGCTAGAAGTACTGAGTATTTGGCCAGCATACGAATGCATTCAGCTAGTATACTATGCATTAGTTAACAGCAGGTTTAAGATTTCCTCTAAATAAAACACGTGGAGCTGCATGATTTTACACCATTACACAATTAATGAAACAGTCACTTCACAGTGGGTAGCAGCATCAAAAAATCACATCGCTGCTCCATTCATATGGGGGGCGGGAAACGGCTGTAGAATTATATTGTTATTAACTGGAAAGGGCTTTTGAAATTCTGGCAACGTCAAGGTTATCTGAAAACAACCTTGAATGTTCAGAGAACACTCCCCAGTTACATTAATGGCTCAACAAGAGCCGCAGTCAGCAAAATCCACTTCACTGAAAGGCTGGAGTACTGAGATGGGAAAAGCCATTGGAGTATATAACCACAGAGTTTCTGCAAATCCAGTATTAGCGTCCATAGAGGGTCTGGGAAAAGCAAGGGTAATTCTCTACAAATGGGAGAAGCTCTGCTATAAATTCAGCTATGTACTAGAAATAAGCATGATAAATAGTCCAGGTTTTGACAAAAATGCCATCTTAACCATTCTGCTGCAACAAACTGCTTGGAGATGCTCACATCCTTAAAGAGTATCTATCATATCACCTTAACGTGACACACTACACCTGCAGAGACACTACAGCTAATATCCTGGCAATTACCTGGACACAAGGAAACATTATACACAAGAATGAGTCACAGAACAATCAGTATCGGTCCCCAGGCATACTTAGTAGCTAGAAATTAAGGATGTTCAGTAATATTTCTCAGTCTGTCAAATACCTCTATTATTTTTATCTGAACAATGCGGCAGCTGGAAAATAATCCATGGATGGATTTTCAAGAGACAAATAAATGCACAGTAGCATCCTAAGGAAACTCTACGTACAAAGACAAGCCCATGGAGCTCTTTAGCTATACAAGAAAGAGCTAATTGTCTCTTTCTTGAAGAATTTAGGCAATGACTTATTCAGAAGGAGAAACAGGTCATGTCTTATTAAGCACACATCAGGATTTGCTTTGCAGCAGGCTAAGTGCTGAGCACCGATACTGACCACTGGGTAAGCAGCAGCCCGGACAACCAGATGCCCCAGAGGTCCTCAGCCCACCCCTCTATTCCTCACTGGCCAGTTCTTCCACTCCAACCTAGGAGTAAGGCTCCCCCACCCCAAACGCTACTTTGTGGGGTGGGAGGGAAGGATGCACCTGCTCTCCAACATTTCCAAACAGTAGCCAAGATACGCAGCACTTTTGATGGGGGACATCCACAAAACATGGATCTTTAAGAAATGCCTTGGGGCTGCGCGCCTTCCCATTGACAACACTGCAGCTTCTCTCCACAGCCCCTGGCAGCCAGCTCAGCAGCACGCTCTGCCGCTGTCCCACCTCCCTGCAAAGACCAAAGCCAGAGTCACACACAGAATATTAGACAGGGAGTACACTTTGGCACAAGCACCGAATCCAACAAGCCCATCGTCTTCCCATGTGCACTGATGGCATTTTGCTTTCCACATCAGATATAGGACCACACTGAGCTTATTACAGAGAGCAAAGCAAACACATGCTTTGCAGGTGAATCATATCCAAGCTTGACTTGGAGGTGCCACTTTTAAATAAGAGGTAAGAGATGAGCCCAGCCATCTGAATGCCTATTGCAAAGGATGCAACGCACACACTACGAGTGTACCACGCTGATCCTTACAAGTCCACCTCTCCAGGGGCCACTTCTGAAACAGAAATTTGTCATGATCTGACCACCTCTGACAGGAGATTCTTCCCAGTAAAAGCACAAACAGACCGACTAATTTTAAAATATTAATACAAAATTGCCCTTAGTTTGTTCACCAGGCTCAGGTTTAACACCTTTGGAGATAAATCATTCAGATTAAGCGTAATGGAATATCATTACAGCTCTGTTATAAAAATTACTCTTCACAAATAAGTATCTATTTCTGCTCTCTTGTTTATAAAATATCCTTTACACTGTTCATGTTTTGGTGGCATCCAGAGACCAACTGAGATCACAACTCACCTCTCTAAGTATTTACGCTATATAACATGCTGTAGTTGCGATGGACAACGCAGACCAAATATAACACTGATCCCATTGCTGGGTCACTAGTACCCAAGTTAAGTTATCTGGCTGATACCATCACGCTCATCAAAATAAACTATTTAGTTGATCCTGTAGATTTTACCTTAGTATACCATTGGGATTATTGATCATTTGCCCCATACAAGAAAGCTTACCTATCTGACCTTTTAAATTTTGCAATGATATTGCATCAGTTGAAATAACAGCCATCCACCCCCCCCACCAAGCCAGATGAAGGGTTTATTTTCCCTTAGTGAAGTTCAGGATGGAGCTTCTGCCATGTTCTTTCACTGCAGCGGTAAGAACTCTAAATAGGCCAATTGCCATCAATCCCATAAAAACCTCTATCCAGAGGATGCACACAGACCAGCCCACAGAGGCAGCTGCAGAACCCGAATATTCACACGGTGAAAGCTTTGGCATTTACAAGAGGAATTCACACATTTCTCCTGTGCCAAATCCGTACCTCCTGCACTATTCCTCTCTCACAACTCGTGGGCAGGCACTACTTGATCCAATCTCCTTAGGGCATTAATACGCACTGCTCGCATGGCAGCTGCCACCCGTCCCGCTCCATCCTCCGGAGCAACGACAGCTCTGGTCTTAACTAGATGGATACGAGCGACAACGGACAGATGGCAAAAGCATACTTGCCATGTGCGTCTTTCTGCAGGAGATACAGTGCTTCACAAATCTGTTGCACTAAGAAAAAAGCCTGACTTGGACTGTTGACAGATGCCAAGGGATACTCCTATATGACAACAGATTACAGTTCCCTTTTCCTTTGTTCAGCTTTCAAACCCAGGAACAGGGCCACAGCTGAACCAAGACTGCCCATCACTCCTTGTCCATCCACAGACTGCCCCAGAGGGTGGTAAGGAAACAATTTCTCTGCTCCTCCCCCTGGGGTATCTCAGTAAGAAAAAAAAAAAAAAAAATTGGCCATTTTTCATCACATTCACGCTGTGAAGTTTCCCCATGACAACGCAGCCGATTTGCACAACAGTATTTCTGTTGCTAACAAAAGAAAGAAAAGATCAAGAACAAAAGGAAAACTGAGTAAGAAAGGAAAACACCCTAGCGCTGGAAATATGATTCAAGCATTAAAAAATGGAGTCTGACTTATAAAAAGTACAGGCTACACAACCAATAACCATGTTCTCCAACTTGTGTGACAGTGCCTGGCAGAAGGGGAAGAAATGAGACTTCAACATCCTGTTTATTATAAAATCTAAGACCTGATCTAGATGTGTGACTAACAAGGAGAAAGCAAATTTAAGTGCTGACCTATAGTTCTAAAATTAGTTTCATTAAACGCATTTACTACTAGCAAATGCCATTCTGATGACATGAAAGCCAAAGCAGCACTCTAGAAAGCTTTGTGTTCCTCACAGCATACATCACCCTCCAAAACTAGATTTCTTCGCGTCTAGTAGGTATTGGTGCTCTTCATAAGCATAATTATTAGGGTTTTTTTATGGACTCTTCTATGTTGCCATAGCATAAACAGTATCAAAGTCCCCAACGTCGCAGTCCTCAGTTACACAAAGCACCAGCACTGCTCTGAATCCAACAGAATTGCCCAAAGCCTTGACAATAAAAACCACATGTTCAAGTGTCCATACAGAGGCAGGGTTCTGCTAAATATAAGTAGCATATTATATTCCTGATCTTAAAAAAGCATCAGAATTGACAGTATGCAACTGCGTTTTTTTCTAACGCACAAGCTGTATGTAAAAATAGTCTTTTCTCCTTAAATCAGTCTTTCATTCTTCACAGTGACATTTAAACCTTTTACACTACAGTGGCGTTTCATCCTGAATTCAACACAGGTTTTGTGCTTTTTATCCTTCAAATGTGTTCACTAAAATGGTCGAAGACCATTCCACTAGATTCATACTACACTGCCCCCAGGCGTCCTCAGTCCCAGCTAGCTCCCCAAGCAATGGTCAATCTATACATTCTTCGGCTTTCCAGGAAACTATTTTGAAGAGAAACAGAAATAGCTGCATACAAAAATATTGTTGAGAAGTTCTTATTTTTGTTATTTCAAAATACAAGGACTGATTCTCTCGTCACCACTGTCACCAACAATGGCTCAGAATGGAAATCATGAGAATCAACCTTTTAAATATGAACCTTTTTCCTTGGAGTTAGATACTTCTAAACAGATTCTCAGTCTCATGGACACAAGCCTGCATGAGTCATTTACCTAAAGCACTCCGAGAACACAAGTACAGGATCTGTGCAATGTTCTCGTCATAAAACCTTTGGTTACTGAAAGGGTGTCAGGCTGCTGAGCTTTGGCAAGCCTTGATGTGACAAAGCCGCACTGGAGGGAGACAGTCAGCCTAAGATCCTGCTCAAAGGTCTCCAAGCTGAGCCGTAACTACATAACTGTGACAAAAAAATGCAGACATCTACAGAGGCGGGGGCAAGCGCAAGGTGGTTTTGAAGTCACTAAGACCTAGGTAGTCAAGAAAATATTTTCATGGATCTGAGCATTAAGCTTTTGATTTCCAATTCACTAGTAGCTGATAGGTTTCAAAATGTTCATGCTGCTCCAGAAGACCCTATGGACAAAGTGGTCTTAAGTAAAAGTTATTAAGCTCTATTAACACAGGAGTATTTACAGAATATTGTATTTAAAAATAGGCAGTGTCTTGATTTTTCCAAATCTAAACTTAAACCAACATCAACAACAGCCTTCATTAAAATCTAAAATATCCATCAGCTACATCATTAGTAAAGCAGGGTCTAATGTTTTAATTTTGCAACAACTTATAAAAATGAACATTTCAGAAAATTCAACAAGACAGGAACCTTGGCACATGATACAGTGAATTTCTAAGCCAGTTCTCCAGCAAAATCCTGGTTAATCGAGTCAAAATCCCTTTATTCTCACCCCATATTTAGCATTTTATATTTGTCAGGTGACACCGTCAGTTTATTCACATACTGGAGTGAAGTATTTCTGCATTACAAACAGAACAAGGACAGGCTCACAAAACCAACCAACATGCTTAAGTCAGTCTATCACCCGCACCATCTAAGCGGAAGATAAGCTCTGTAGCTCTGGGAGCAGTGGGAAAGCAAAATCTATACAAGGTAAACTCTTCATGAACACTTGATTTCACCTGAACGAGTGTTTTTATTCTCAACTTCAGGGCTGGAAGCGATGAAAGCATGTATGCTGTAAAAAGCTTCCCAGTGACACAGCAATGCATTCTTTCTTCCACTGGAAGAATAACAGCATCCACCTGAACTTCACTTCCTTCAAACAGAAGCAAGACTTGACCACACTAGACACAAACAGCTCAACTGAACACAAGGGTCTGAATGTATTTTTCAACTTGTCTCCTTTTTGTAAATGTATTATTATAGGCTCACCAACACCACAGGCCTTACCATATTCTGCATAATTCCCACCAGCTTTGGTGGGAGTAGATTCAGGACTTGTGTGGACCCACAAGAAGATTCGGTCAACTCCAAGAATTAACCAGCAGGTATTCCAAGCCCTTCCTCCTCAATACCGTGTAAGTCTACATACCTTTTTGGGGGTGGCTGCACCATACTCCCAGGCCGAGTGGAAATGGGAAGCTCAGAACCAAGATGATGATTTAACTTGATGGCTTATTAACTTTGCAAATGACACAAAATTCCATCTTGAAATCCAAGAGTTGCCAATATTAAAATAACAAAAGTATAAAGTGTAAGCAAAAAGTTGAAGCTACAGTTTTCTGGATGACAAAAGGGATTGTCAAAATACTGGAATTTATCAGTCCAAAAAATGGAGTGACCGTTTCCTTGTCCCTCATGCAACCAAGACAGAAATACAGGTCAAGTGACTTTAGGAGCAATGACACTTAAGCATTCCCATAGTGCAGACAAAGGAATCTCAAACTTAGCCTAGCACATCAACCATAGCTTTTTAAAATTGTTAACATCTAGGAATTAACATACTGTATTTTGGTGAATAAGACATTAAACTCATGTTTAACTTTTAACTAAACTGAAGAAATACCTAAGGAACAGGACCAAGAGGGTTTAACTATTCAGAATTTTAGCACCCTCTTAATTATGTCAATCAGAAGAAGTTGTAAAATACTCTCCCTTCCTTCCTTACACAGGCTTCATAGTGAGTAGGTGGTAATAAAAAAAGCGCTAGTAAACAGCCTGCTCACAAATATGCCTGGAAGACAGATTATTCTAACGTAAGCAAGAGTAATGCAACAGGCCACAGTCCTGAAGTCCTTATAAACACTGCACAAGGAGATGGAGTGTAAATTCCTCTCACCAAGAAATCTCCATCAGTGAACTGTCCCAAGATTAACAGGTGAGTTTCTTTTCTGCATCTCTTCCACCCTAATCATTTTTGCAGGCATCCAACTGCAACAGCACCTTCCTTAGTATCAATATGATCTGATAGCTAGAGATGAGAGTTTACAGATCCCACTAACAGTCTAAGGCATTAATTCCCTTCCATGGTATCATTTTAAGTTTATTACAAGTGCTCAGGTGACTAATTTATACATTCAGACAGTTGCAGATTAGGTTAAGCATCCTCTCTGTAAACACTGCACTCTAAGGAGAGGCAAGTGGAATACAAAGAGCAAAAAAGTGATGTGAAGTTACCTAACTTGGCACATACAGTTTTGGTTGAAAAACGTCAGCTGTTAGAAGTACAAGCTGTCAGACAAACACTTCCTCTGAAATACTACTTAGTAATGGTCATCTCAGTGCATGTGCCAGCACTGCCTTGCTCATTTCCAGAAATCTGCCTAAAATCTGGATGTTTGGGTTCACAGAATTGTTACTAATTTAAGAGGTCCTCACTGAACACCTAAAATTGAATAATTCTTTTAATTTCTAATGTGGAAGTAATAGGAGAGTTATTTTTCCATGTGCTCAGATATTTACACAGCTTTATTTTTGGTATGGTAAGCTGTTTGAGGATTTATATTCAACCTATGGCAGAGGAAAAGGAAAATATGCTACACCATACATTCCTTGTAAGCCAACTATGGCTTTGGATGCCATACTTCATATATTTAGACTCAGGCAGAAGCAACTTTACCTGAGTAAGCTGCAGCTAAAAAATAGCAACATTTAAGTCTTATTAACAAAGTCCAATCTAAAAGTTATTTTTCTTACTTTTATTAATTACAACAGAAATGCTTTGACTTTGGTTGGAAACTACCTTAAGATGAACCCATTCTGTGTTGCCTTTGTCACATTTTTCTTAGCAAGAGTTTAAAGGGCAGGCCATCAAGCTTCTACACCAATATACTGTCTGAATAAAACCAGAGACTCCAGAAAGAAAATCACTTCCAATAGCAGGGAAATCTCAAGTGGTAAGCCACTATCATTATGACTTTTGGAGGGGGGACGGGGAGAAACCCCAGGGATTTAACTACAAAATAAGTTTCAGAGATTATGAGCTGCCTCCTTCAGAAAAATGTCAGCCCCTTTGTAAGCAATTGCTGCCTCACCCTCTTCCCCACCCCACGATCCCTTTCCTTTTCAGGCAAAATTTCAACATTTTTGCAAACTGCTTCTGCACTAAACAAAAAGTTATTGCCTCATTTTCATATTCAACCTTCATCTGCAACCCAGCAAACTGGACAACTCACGGCATCTATACTGTACTGTAGACACTGTCAGCCCAGCGATCTGCTTTCTATTATGGACTACACTATGTACAGATGGAGTTCATTAAAATAAGCAGTGTGGCAAAAAGCAAACCATTCACACGATAGCAGAGGGCTGCAGCTGTTGACCAACTCGGCCATCTCCAAATAACTCTCATAACTACAGCATGTAACACAACCCTTCCTTATTTGTTCGCCTCCCTGCAAGGGAATGAC
>VZTV01061276.1:0-36804 GCA_013400875.1 Anhinga rufa
AGAAGTAGGCGCTTACACTCAGGGGAGAGTTCTGGGCTGTCGATGGAGACAACCACCCAATGCCTTGTCTCGGGAAATTTTGGAAGGGGGTAAGAGTTCAAATATACTCAGCGGTAAGCTTTCCTCTTTGGCTACATGGCCATGTGCTCAATGAGTCTTCTGAGGTTTCTCACCTTCCATTGCACTCCTGAGGTTGGCTTCTGTATGCCCTTGGGGCCTATATGTCTACCTCTGCGTTTCAGATTCCCTTTTAGGACCAACTTTCTAAAGATGTATGCCTTGAAATGCCTAACTTTGAGGTGCCCAAGCCCTTCAGGGGATCCAGCCTGCAGCCTAAACCTGCTTGGTTAGAGACCTGATTAGATAGCAGCCATTCCTCGTATGGTCAGCGCTGCCGGGAATGTCCCTGGCTTTTAAATCTAAAGATGTTTGGATTAACTAGATCTCTCTCTGAATGTACCATGCATAAATAATACACAGCCAATTCTTGGCATTTTAAAAATAGTATTTTTATTTGTTCATTCATTGAAGAACAGCATTTGGAAACAGTTGTGTAAGTAATTTAGTTGGGTAGGCTTTTTAGCAATAGGCAATAGAGAGTTAATTCTGGGTGTTGTCAGCTCCTTTCAGTTTTGAACATGTTTCGGATTCAGAAGACAGCCATATAGAAAAGAATGTTATGTTAATGTGACAGCAATCACAGACACCGCTATTGAAAACTCACTGTTGCTCTCCCCTCCAAAATTAACATCATAACCTTATGTCAGTGACTCGCTATTATCCTAATACCTGTTTTTGGATTCTGTCCAGTCCCATTAGATACCCCCGTGTTGATTGCTCTGTTACTGGTGAATGTTAATTGCCTCCAAATCTCAGCGGAGTTCAAAAGCTTGGGGAAAAAGAACTGACTGGTAAAGCTGCTAGTTTTATTAACAGGCAAGTAAATAATAAATCTGTTCAGAGATTTGAGTGAAGTGCCCGAGACATGAGATATAAACAGCTGATCTCGCACCTTTCTTTGCATGTCTATCATATGTTAGTAATGAGACAGCAGAGTAAGCCATACTGACTTTGAACATTTAAATGGTATCAGTAGTGCCTGTCCATGACCAGCGTACTTTAAGAGTCAATCAGGCTCCATGTCCTTCCCATTTGGATTCATGTCTGCTTGGCATTAAATGATGCTTTTTAGAGTGCTTTTAAGATGCTTTTTAGAGTTAGTGGGACTATTTAATTGAAATGATAATGTCAAAATATGGTTATAGCAAGGCTTGTCACATGTCATTTAATATTTTTTCCTTCTCCTGGTAATGCATATTTATGATTTTTTTATAGAGAAACTGCTCTTTTGCTTTGCTTTAAAGGAGAACTGAGATCTTTATTACTTGCCTGCTTTTTTCTGTTTGTTTTAATCACAGAGTTTTAAACAAAAACCCTGCATGCTCCTCCTTTTCCACACCAGAAACCTCTAGATGGAAAATCCCCAGTATAATCCCATTGTGGGTTTGCTTCTTGTAGCATATTTTCTGGTATAGGTACCTCTTTTAGTAGTTCTTAGTTTGTAAAAACATTGGTTGTACTTACAGAGCTGAAATAAGTGATGTGAAGAATATATTGTAATCACATACTGCGGAATAATTACATATTTTATATCACTGTTTTTTAGTTGGTAGATAATATTTAATCTCCTAGTAGAGATCTATAATGACTGACCCTCTTAACTTCATTTCAGGAATAAAATATTTCCACATCCAGTAATGTCTGTCTATACCATCATGTCATGTAGATAAAGAAAAGCAACTCCAGGCACCCACTGCTAGATTGCTTAACAAAAATAAATGTCAGCAGGTGAATTGCTTGCCGAATGCTAGGCTGAAGTCAAACGTGAGCTGAACGTGTGTTATCTGTATTAGAGCAGGTGAAGTGAAGTTGCTATTTTTGTTATTTAAGTGATTGTTAGGCTGATATAATGAAAAGCATACCAAATCTTTACTTGAATTACATTGATCTGATAGGCGTAGCCTGTCCAGATAAACACGGGTTTTTTAAGCAGTGTAGAAGTGATTCAGTAACCGTGCCGGTGGTGAAAATGTGAACGGAAGCCAAGAATTTAATTGTGAGACTTACTCCAGAGAAGCCAAACCAGAACAAAGAAGGTGAGAGAAAGAAGCAGAATAAGTAAGAGCATTTTTCTTTTTGTGGAAATGAGTTTGATAGGCAACTAGTGTTCATTATTAAAATACTCGTGAGCATTTGAACTTTGCCCTTGTTTTCACCAGATGTAGTTAAAAAATACATATAGGAAATGAGCACAGTGCCAAACACTGTGTGTTTGGGAGGTCTCTAAAGATGGTGGGTGATTGAAATAAGCTTATTTAGCCACACTGAAGGAGGTAAGTAGCTGCCAGGATTTCACAGCTTCTGAGCATTAAGAATGTCCCATTCACTTCCATGCTGAAAATGTTGGTCGTGATCTTCTCTAGCTGGTCAGTGTCTCACTGTGAAGATACGCTTTTCCTATCAAGCCCTGTTTCACTGCACCCTTCCACTTCTGTTCACATTTACAAAGAATTTCAGCAAAAGGAAGGACTCTGCATGTTATATTTTATAAACAATCTTACATTTAATTTTTCATTTTTCGAGTCCATGATAACAGACTGGATGCCAAGGCACTAAAAAAGAGAATGAATAAAAGATTTTTTTACTGTTTATTTAGGTTTACCAAGTTAGTATTTTGCTTTGTATATGTATAAATTTATTCATGTTTATTAGTAAATCATATTTCTGCAGTTGTCCTGTAGCCCTGAAGCATGTGCTTGTCCCTGAAGTCAGAGGAATTTTATTTCTGTAAGTGGCATAGAGTGGGGCTGCGTATGTTTACTGTAGGTTTTGCCATCACAGCTTTAGTTTCCATTTTCCCTCCTGGATTCAAACAGCCCTAACATCTCTGTCTTTCCCTGCGCCCTGCTACTGAAGGGTTCCTGGCTGAAAAGAATTTCCCATTTCTGCCATGGCTGTGCTGGCCGAAGTAGAAAGTGGTGTGTCTCTGTGTGTGCAGCAGGTAAGGTAACAAGGAGTTACTGCCCACCTCTGCCTGCATTCCCTTGTCATCTCTGCTGGTAAGTGTTAGCTCAAGCCGGGGAGTGGAAAAGCTTGCCCCAGGCTGAAAGACAGGAAGGTGGTGTGTGCTACTTGACTGCCATTAGGGCATGGAGAAGTAATCTGAGTTTGTTCAGTAGGAGTACACACTTTGTCGTTGATGCTTAGAAATTTTCTACTTTGTGCCGAGTTCAAGCACTCTGCAGGGCTGTGAACACCTGACTTAGCTCTAAAAATGAAACAAAACTCCAGGTGCGGTAGTTCGGTGCGGGTCAAATTCATCTTAGGTGTAAACATCACCTTGTATTTGCATAAATTATAAGAGTTTATGCTAGGGATTAATTTGGCCCAGTGATTCTGTTAAGATGAAATTCTTTGTGTGCTTGTGGATTATGGTGTCAAGAGAGGGGATCACTGCTGCTAGAGAGCGTCTATGAGAAATAGGCCAAAAATAGAATAATTTCCATAGCTCAGAAAAAAACCCCATAGAATCATAAAAAGTAATCAGCTGTTGGAAAGAATGAATTTTGTGCTCCTAATTTGCAGAAATCCCAGCAGTTGTTACTGTGCCCAACCACTCACTAATACAATAAAATATAATTACATAATTAAATACAATATAGGATTTCCATAATAGGGAACTTTATTTCCTTGTCACAATATGCGAGTTGCTGCAGTTGAAGCTCATAGTTCAGCACTGTAACTATTATTAGATGCTAACATATCACTAGGCAGGATTCTCCTACAGTGGTACTTCCCAATCTGGGCAAAAATTGTTTGCCGTAGGCAGCAGAAGCTTTATAGGAAGTTGCCCAAGATGCACCTTTTGCATGGAGAAGTATCTTACTAACCGTGTTTCGCTTTGTTAACTGTCTCCCATTGCTGTTTGTTTGACCTGATGAAATTTATCTGCTGCTAAGCCTGGGACTTGCTGGAAGCTTAAATTCAAGCAAATGAGTGACTTGCTGGGGTAGAAATTTTCTTAGAACCTGATTCCCCATTGCTGACGCCAGTGGAAACCTGAATAATTAGAATTGCAGAAACAGACATTTAAATTTAGGTACAATAGAGTGTCTGTTTAGGCGAGTACTGTCCATTGTGATACAGAAGCATTAATCCTAGTTTCATTGTCTCATTTCCATTTGGACAGTCATTTGTGTGAAATTCTGCAGTATATGAGATTGGTTTGTAGCTAGCAGAAACAGTAGAAAAACATCTGGATCTAGTGCTGAGCACTGTTAGCAGGAAAGGTAATCATGGGGGTGTGATCCTTGAAGCTTCTAGAACTTTAATGGGTGAAGCAGTTTTGGTGTTTATATATTTGAGGTCAGACAGAAGGAATTACCTGGCCTTTAGGATGTTTTTTTTTTGTACAAGATGTATTTATAAGGGGAAAGAATGGGAATTAGATTTCGGAGGAAAAAACCGAAGCCATGTGAACTGTAATACAGTGTCCAAATAATCAGGTACGTAGCATTATCGTGAAAATGTGGGTCTTTTTGTGTTCAACCAAGTTCACATAAAGGCAAGCGTGAAGTGCTAAGAACCGTTTTGGTTATCTGCAGCTCAGCCATTGGTGACAGTAATGGTTGCTTCTGATTTTGCTCTCAATTTCTCTTCCAATCCCTTTGTTTAACTTCTGCTCTTGCCCCTTTTCCCTGCTGGTCTGCTTGCCTTCATTTATTGCAGTTCATCAGTGGCCTAGTCCTCATCTCATTAAAATCAATGGCAAAGCTATTACTGACCTCAGTGAGGCAGGAAAAATCCCAGGTCTACAATTCCTCACTTATCCTAATCAGTCAGATCATCATCATTAATTTAACGTTTCTTAATATCCATCAAAACACAGCGTACTTTTAGTGTACCTGCTAACTCATGAAGTGCATAACACTGAGCCTTCAAGCAGAAGCTTCTGTGACGAGTTTCTCCCTAGCTGAGCAGTTGCCTTGCTTGTATTTTAGCTTTTCTGAACATACGAGTTTGAAGGACTGTAAAGACTTTGGGGTTGGCATGTTCCGTTTGTAGGCTACAGAATCTACTGATTTTTGAGTAATCTGTATAGATGTGCGTGTAGAGTACTTTCACAGTCATAATCTTGAATAGCTCAAATTTAGTTATGATGAGAGATCCTATATTTCATTTATATGAAAAATTAAAAGAAAATATGGAGAAGCTAATCCTATTCTGAGACTGATGCCAAATTTTCCTGAGCTAAAATGTTTTTAACATAGAAATCTTATTAAAATTCCTATTTCTACACATTTTAGAAGTAATTTGGTTTAAAAATTGCAAGACTGTAGTTTCATTTGACTGAGAGAAGAATTATGAGACTGTAGACAGTCTAACCGCAGTTTTAACAATACTAAAATCCATCATAAATCAGAAAAGGAGGGAAAAAGTACGCATGCCATAATAATAATTTATTTGATGGTGCTATTGAATATACATACTGCTCACAGATTATGTGTTTCTAGTATACTAAGAATAAGAAGGCTAAGCACAGGAGCATTATTTTTAATATGAGGATACAGTGCTAGAGAGGAGAGAAGTTTTTTAGAGTGATAAACAGGCTGCCAGAGCACCATGTTGTACTGGCTCCTGGTTGCACAGCCTCCTGTACCAGGTGCCAGAAAAAAAAAAGAAGAAAAAAAAAGAAAAAAAAAGGCACATAAAAGTGAAGAAGGCAATATAATTTTCATCTCCATGTATTTTTCTTTTTTTTTTTTCATATTCTTATTAGGGAGATTCCCCCAGACTTCAGAAGTGTTTATTGCGCTATGGCTTAGTCCAGTGTCAGAAATGCTAAGCTCCAGTATGGATTAGTAAATGTGTGGTGGCTTGGCTGTCCCCTGCTGGTATGCTTTGGTGGGGCTGGGGAGTAAGTGATTGTATGATTGCCACTTGTCAAATCTGAAGAGTGAAAATCTAGCTATTAGCCTGTCCTCTGTATTCCCTGAAGGCCGCTTAAATCCCAGTGGTCACTACTGGGATTTATTTTGGGAAGCAGACTTTGCATCGGGGCTTAGAAATACAGCTGTGATGCTCAGACAGTCTAGATAGGTAAGGCTATATGAATTTCAGATGTATGGGAACATGAGTTTGGCCTTTCTGATGTCCTTATGAAATGGATTTACAATATTTGTTTGAGCTTTGCTTTTAGGTATCAATTATAGTGTATGTCTACTGATAATACGCTTCTTGTTGTAGTCCTTGTTCAGGCAAAACTCTTATTCTGAAATATTAATCTTAGCAGTATTGCAGCTATGGATAAGGGTATGGTGGGGTTTTCTCTGAAGGAGTTGCTCAGGGTGAGGCACAAAGTCTGGTCAAGTTACAGGTTTAGCTGGCTTCTTTATCTGTATTTACAAATTCCGTTTAATAGGAGCAATAATAAGGAGCAGCCAAAAGATAATTGTGCTCATAGTTCAGTTGAAATCGCTTGTCCTGAAGGACCGTGCTTTGTAATACTGGTCTGTGCTCTAACTCCTCGGAAATGCATTGTTGTGTGTTACTGCCTAATTGGTGAACTGTAATTGCCTATATTGAGAACTGATCTTAAAAGTTAATCTATGCCAGAGTCAAGAAGATTAATTGGGGCAATCACTACCCCATAGATTTCTGGTAAAGTGACACCCCCTTAAAATGGTTTGCTGCAAGTGCAGTGTAGTCCGAAATGAAAGATGGACAACACATGCCTTCTGAGTGTGCTCTCTCATCCGAAGGCTTGTCTGTAACTCAGCACACCTTCAGCAAGTACTCTGGACACAAGATTTTAGAGGGATTGTGGCTGAGAAAAGGCACAGAAGATCTGAATTACACTATTTTAGGCAAAATCTGTGATTGCATTGATGGGGGCCTATGGCTTGTGTCCCTTTCAGATTTGCTTTAAACATGTATTTTGATTTGAGGGTGGTTCTGTTGGCTGGTTTATAGCGTGTGGGACCAAGACCCAGCCATGCTTCTACCTAGCTGCGTGCCTGGAGTGTCTCGGTGGTGAACTGGTGACCACCTCGGGCCAGCTGGCCAGACAGTGCTCGGCGTAGTTCAAGCTGATGAGCTCTCCCCCTAAAACGCCTCTTTATGTGTTTAGTCAAGTGCCTTTTGATGCTCTGAAGTTGGCCAGATAGGTTTCTCCGATGTCTCACAGCTTGCCTGCGTGAGCTGAGTGGTGCAAGTGGTGTGGGCAGCAGTGCACTCTCCTCTTGCACTGAGTTGTGACCGCCTGCTGTTAGCGCCTCTACAATACGAAGGTCACAGTTAAAACTTGGATGTAAAACAGTTTCTGAAGGTGCACTGAAAATTTTACATAGATGGGAGGCCGCCTTTACATGATTTGAAATCCAGCCCTACTACGTGCTTTCACTGTGGCAGCTGAACCATGGAGATGGAAAGCTAAAAGATGTTGGATCATGTGGCGTCGGGAGATGGACTCAGTGTACTGTGGTGAAATGTCACATTCCAGAAGGTCCTGAAATTAATAGTCTCTGTGTCACACCACACTACAGTCTCTGTTCACATGATACAAGTCTTGTTTGTGTGATCTATCATGAAGTAAGGGAGCCGTTTGCTTTATTTATGAGGATTGTGCTGCCATCACAGTGTAGAGTGGAACATCATTTGATCACCTCGGTGCACATTCACTACCTGCTCCTCAGCGGAGCAAAAACCTTTATCTGACATACTGAGCTGACCATGGGAAGACTTGGAGCAGCCTCTTGTGCTGGCTTGGGGGCTGCTTCATATGTAACGTGATCCAGCTGCTGGACTTTATAAGGTTTCTATTTCTAACATTAACTGTTTTTCATTCTTCAGAAGAACTTTGGCCTCGCTCCAGAGGTGACAGGATGTAACTGAATATGAGGAAGTAAGGCGCAGTCCGAGCCTGGCTGGGGAAGGTTAGAGGCATGGGGATGGCTGGCAGAGATGCCACTCGGTGTTACAGGATCAGTTAGCATTCCTGGGCTGTATCTTAGTGCATGAGGCCCATCGGCAGACCTGTCATCAGGCAGACATTTCACCTCCACTACGCATCTATAGGAATTTCTGCTTGTGATAGGAATTCAGTGAAGGATAAGGGCAAAATCCATGTTTGATAAAATGCTACAGGTTTCTGGCATTGTCTTCTCTTTGTTGAGGGTCTGATTCTTGCTCTCCTGGAAGAGCATGAGTAATTGGGAGTTATGACAGAGGAAAGTTTGCATGTAGAACCATGATGGTAATGCCCGGAAGGACCACTGTGGCCATCTGGTTTGTTCCATAACAAAAACACACTATATGAGCTCACCAGAATCAGTTCATCATTGCACTAGAGCCTCTCTCTTAGGGAAAATGTCTGATACTGAAACTGCTCATGACAGGCAGTGTACCACAGCCCGTGGTAATTGCTCCAGCAGCTAATTACCTACAAAATCTAGTCTTATTTTGTGTGGCTTCAACCTCCTGCCATTAGATCTTCCTTCTATTTTACTTGCAAAGATAGTCTTTGCATCCCAGCTACAGATCACCACTGGACAAAGCCACAGCGTGTGCCATGGGGGTTGGGAGGGAGAGGGAGAACAGTGTGGATGGCCAGGGTGTGGGTGGAAATGAGCCTGGCCTGAACCCAGGAGACAAAAACTTTTGCGTTTTGTGCTGCCTCTATGCAAACTTTGAATTTTGTGTTACATTATCTCTGTACAGACTTCTGGCTTAGGTCTATCTTTAGCTGTTGAAAGGGACATCTTGGAATACATACCTGTTGGCATGTTTGCAAATACCTTCGGCTTTAACTTAAACTCTTGGTTAAGTGTACATTTTATTGCAGGGTCACAAACAATATTTCTCAATTACCATTTATTCGTTCTTATGAAGGAAAAGAGAATTTCATTTCAGTGGAAAAAGAGGACAGTTAGTTTTCCAGGTTTACATTAAATCTAAATCAAAAATCCAATACTGTTCTTGGTGCAAAGAATTAAAATTGTATGGGAGCAGCCTGTGTTTGGAGCTCTGCTCTTCTGCTTCACAGGAACAGCAGAGGCTGCAGACCACAACTCCACAGCTCAGCGTCTGGCCTCTGAGTTGCCACACAGCTTGTTCGAAGGAGGGGCATGTTGGCTGGGAACTGTACCTGGGGCTCTCCAAAAGCAAATGTTGGGATTTGCCCACCCTGACTAGTCCCTGTGGGTTCCTGACCCCATGCAGAGGCAGTGATGTTACAACTGCAGCTCACCACTGGTGGGTGGATCCTCAGAGGCTCTGCCAGCCCCCCACAGTGGAGCTGTGAGAAGGGGCAGCAGAGGCAATGAGAGCAAACCACCAACTTCTACAAGTAAGCTAGTAAATAAGTAAAAAGAAAGAAGAACGGTGTAGTCCTTGCAGCCTGTTGCGGTCCAAGGCATGAAGAAGTAATGGAGGTTCTCCTGTGCAACTGTTCTATGACTTACTAAGCAGCCACCACTGCTCCAAGTGTTGGTGTGCTTCATTCAGCTCTTAAAAAAATAAGGACCAGTGAGCAGACTGCACCCTCCCTGCCAAATTTCAGTCTGATGGAGAAGTGCTTCTGTCCAGAGGAGAAAGGAAAATGAAATAATTAAGTAGCTGCAGAAAGGCTGAGCCGTAGGTTACAGACCAATTCAGTAAGAAAATTTCATGGTTAAGGATCTACACTGAAGAAGCCTTCCCTGGGTCCAATTCATTTTGCTCATCCAAGAGAAAACAAGGGCACCCCGACGGCTCTCAATTGCTATATGGAATATAGGGTGAAAGACAATTTTGAGAGTGGCTCGCTGCTAGGTTACTAAGGATATTGTATCTAATGAGACCTTGTACTTGCAAGACCTTGAAATGCACCACTGCCTTGTTTGCTGACTGCCAATGCAAGGTGGGGTGGTCTGCATTATCCAGGTTTTCATTTTTCACTTTGATTCTTGTTATAAAGGCACCGAAAGGAGAGCTCTGTGTATCTGTAGCTCATTTTTTAGGCCAAGTGAGCTTAATCGGTTCCACGGGCTTCCATAAACTCGTATGGTTGTGGTACGGGTTGTGTGATCAACCATGACAAGATTATCACTTGTCTTGAGGTGTATTTAGATTGACTTTTTAGGCAACTCGGATGTTACATTTTGAGTTTCTTCTGAGTTGTATTGTCAGGAGAAAAATTTATCTCGAACAGTTGGCTGAAATGAAACTATCATCCATTAAAATTAAAATGATAATTTCTGAATAAAAGTGACTTTTAAGCTTGCTCCTGGCACTGTAGTAAGAGATCAGTTTATTTCTCTCATGAACGGCACTTTTCTATTAGGAGGCCATGTAATGTAATGTACATTTAACCCTTTATAGACCCTTCCAGGTGTCTCTCAATTCATATAATTCCAATATTATGACTCTGGCATAAAATGTTTTGACCCAGATACATAAGGGACTGCGTATTTCTTGCTCCTAGTTTCCTATGCTGGCAGATCTTTTTGAATGGAAGCGTCATGCTCCTGGCTTTCTATAAAAGCAAGAGAGCTTGCTGGTGTCCTAAAACTGATGGACCACTGTCAGTTTGGACTTTTTAATTGATGAGTACAAAATTTTGGGTTTTTACCAGGTTTTGATGGTACTAGCAAGTATATGTAAATAGGGTATAAAATTAATCATCTGCTGTTCAATAAAAAAGCATCATATTTACCTCAGCCTTGTACCTATTTTGCCCTCCTACAGGGACTATTTTAATAAGCAGCATGAATTTTAGAGAGTTTAATTTATTTTTGTGATTGTGTAAAAATACGCTTATGGAAGGGTTTATTTATAAACTGCCCAGGTACTTAGCAGTAACATTTCAGCAGCATCTGTAAAAGCAGGGTATCTCATAAACCACAACTTTTTGCTCTTCTTTTTGCTCTTCTTTAGCCTTGCCAACAGGGTAGTTACTGGGGTGTCTTATTTTCTTGCTGCTCTTTGCTGGTGACAGCAGAGTGAAGCAAAGTGAGGATCAGATAATTAAATGAAAAAATAAACATTTACTCAGCTGTCTTCTCTAAGGGATTCTTCTGTGTAAAACACTAATAATCATGCCATATGTTTCAGTGGTGACTTCCATTCCAGCAGACCACAGTAGACTTTACAGACTTTAGGATCCATTCATCTGCTCATTGGATTTGTCATCTGCTGATTGAAATCACGGCAGAGTTTCTGTATACTTCAGTATTGGTAGCACTGACTGATAAATGCCACGTGGCTGCAGTTCTGGACCTTTTTGTGTTACACTGCTGTTCTACAGAGCTGATAACATGTACCATCTTACAGACTCAAGCCTAGGTAAATCAGTCATTACATGCTTGCATAACCCATATACTTCTGGTGAGTTTCTTGCATGGGAAATGTGAGCAAGGGTTTGAGTATTTAGACTGATACAGACATTATTTTGTATATAATTGAACAAAGTCCCTTTCTGTGTTTGAAATACCACAAGTACCATTGTATTACTAACTGGGTTTAAACTTTGTAATTAAACTAGGAAACCGATGAAAAATTTCCCTGGGATCTACTTATACTATGCACAAATACATTTAACTCATAAAGTTTATTTAACTTTGTTTGTACAGTGAGTAGAAAGAACATTGTATGTGGATGGTACTATCTTTAAAGTGTTTGCAGAGAGTTATGAATGCAAGAAGCTGATGGATTAGGTACTTAGGCTCATATAGTACATGTAAGACTGTGTTCCAGGGATCTTGCTTATGCAAAACTCTCACTGATCTGTATGAAACTTTGTCTGAGGAAAGACTAGATAAATACATTGAAAAACTTTAGGAAATCGAGCCACGTACAAAATTCAGATCTCTGTCTAGTGAATGCCAGCATTCCTGGTGCAGAAAGACACTTCCAACAGGAAGCATTTGGTAGATGTCAGGAAAGCAAGATTTGGGGTTTGAGAATGTTCTCTGCAAGACTCCAATGGAAAGTTTGCAAACTGGTACAGCCATTAAGCAATTAGACTAATCAAGTGTTCCATCACTGTAATTTCCTGACGGAACATTACATACATATGGTGACCCTTTCAGGAGGACAAATCAAAAAGTTACAAAGAATAAGAAGCTACCTTTGAATTTCCTAGTTTTCAAAATTGGTTTTAAAACTGTGTCCTACAAAGATGTAATCCCCAAATGATCATGATGTCAGTATATAAACAGCCTTTTCTGGATGGGGTCTCACAGTCAATACTCTGTAATGGATGAATTATGTCACTTATCCTCAGTTTCCATCTGTCTTGCTCTTCCTACAAGTTAGGACGATGGTTTATTAATAAATGAGATATTTGGATGTTTATTTAAACATTGAAGTCTCTTTTAAAAAACAGCCTATTTTTCTCATAAAAGCGACATAGCGTGGACAATACTGTGGTTCCTGCTGTTAGAAAAGAGTAATTACTTACAGCCACTCTTATAATATGCTTGCTTGCTAAATGCATAAATCTAATAATGCAACAATACAATGCTACAATGAGCTTCATGAATTGGAAAAAGATAGAATTTAAATGCTTTTTGGCACCTGACATACATTTCTCACAGAAGGTCTATAATTTCCTGTATTAGAGCTAGCTGTATCCTTTAATGAATGCAGCTGGAAAGAAGAGTAAAGGATGTTTTGAGATTCATGTATTTAGTACTTAGTCTACTAGGTACCATTTTGCTTGTTACTTTTGATTTTAAAGCTATTAACCTTATTTGGGCAGTTTATCCTTTTTGTGGGGAGAGAATGGAAGCAAAGGATGGAAAATTATGTTTGGAAATTAAGACTCAATAACGCAAGGTTAAAATCAGTATCCCAGACCATTGTTGTTGGAAGTGTATTCCAAATGCCTCAGTATCACTTATATGCACTTTGAGTCTGTGCTTGTAAATGTTAATGTGTGCTTGCCTGGCTCACTCTGCATTTTCAAAAAAGCAATAGATTATATTGTAGCTTGCTGTGGTTTCTTTGACCTAAGCATCAGCCATGAAAGTTTAATGTAATCTTCTCTAGTGTACCCAGCAGTCATACAGGTGTAAGCATGAGCTGTTCTTCCCACAAGGATCTGTTCAGCACTGATGTGGGACTTTCACATTCCGGACATAGATTTGGTTTACAGAAGCAGCATCAATGATAAAATAAGGAGCACTTTATCCTCACCAACACCACTGAAACAATTTTAGAGAGCACTGGAAAAATGCAGTATTTTAAAGCTAAATCTGATGCTAAAGCTGGCGTAGAATGGAAATCAGAGTATGTGGTTCTGGGGATGGGATTAAGATACTTGGAGGACAAATTCAGCCATTTTGGAAATGCATTTTGCTGGTTTGGTCTTTTTTAAGGCTACGCTTGTGATAAGAGGAAGCTGTCTAGTTCTCTGCTAGATGACTCTGTGATCTGTACAAGAGAGCAAGCTTTTTGCTTCCCAGAGGATGTCCAGCACGTGGGCTGCTCCCCTCTGACCTGAGCCGAACACACTGCTGTCTGAAATGGTGCTCTTGCTTATTTCATGTTTGCTGTTGCCAAAGGGAAACTAGTAGAAAGCAAGTAAGAGGAGCTGGCTACTGATGGAGCTGAGGCTTGACAAGGCAGAAACTTTCAGCGCAGATGTATCAAAGCAATGCACATCATCTCTTTCTGAGAAAACTGCTGCATTTCACATGTCTGTATTTCACAGCCTCCTCCAATTTGAACTGTCCCTAAATCATTCTGAACCTGTGTTCCTGAAGTGTTGAAAACCTGAGTCCTGTAGAAAAGCTTTTCAGGAAAGTAATAATAATCCTAAGAGTAAAAACTTCTTTCCTTGTGACATTGGCTGTCCTTCAGGTGCAGAGGTCATGTCAGTCCTCTAGCTCGATCAAGACAAATTACTTACATATTTCACAACCTGAGTACCCTTTTGTGTTGACCAATTCCATGCAAGCTATCAAATGATCCTGCCTCACTTTTGCCCTTAGTCTGATTTAATTAGATACAAGTCTACATACAATTCAGTCCAACTAGTCTCTCAATGTAAGTTGTGGTTTCTCTTTTTGGCTTACTCTCTACTTCTTCTGTGATTGAAGCTGTGGAATCTTGTAATTCATTTTGTTCCACCATTATTGATTTGATGGCAACAGTCCAAATGCTGAAAAATATTTTCCAGGTTGTTGTTGCCCTTGATTTCCAAAGACATTGCATACGATGAAGTGTGTGGATCAGGAATTGACGTATCCATAGAGTCACCAGGGTTTGAGGATGCATTTTCAATTGTAAAAGCAGTTTATTGTTAATTAGAGAGACTTCCAAGGGCATCATGATCTCCTGATAGTCTGTGAAGAGTACCTTTGGTAGACTCTACTCTGGGAGGGGCTGCCAAAACCATCACTTGCGTAAGTCCTGAATTGATTCCCTGCTGAAGAAGAGTTGTTGGAGTATCCAAGTTACAGTTATGAATAAGGTTAATATTAAATTTTAAATTCTGCTTTTTTATAGGTGGATTTTGCTTTTTGGTTTTTGTTAAAGAAAAAATCCACACCCGAGTGCTTCACTGAATCTTAACAGACCCACATGCCAGTCCTTTGTAGCCACTGTCTGTGCAATGAAAGTTAACTGTGTTTCAGGGGCAACCCACAATTTAAGCATATTTCCTTAGTTAATTTGACGGTTAGAGTTGTGTTGGCCTTCCTCTGAGATACTTTTGGATGGCATGCAGTATGACTAGTGAAAGATTGTGGAATTGGATCCCATTGTGTATTTCTCTTGCTCTAGTACTTGCTGTCTTATTAACATGTTAAAAAGTTGTGGCTAGAAAACCCAGTGACTTACCTTTACAGCTGAATACTTCATCTCTCACTCTAATGTTAGATGTCTGCAGATGTCTGAGAGAATGACTTTCTGGGGACCCTCTACTGGATTACATGGGAATGCAATGGCGTGGAGCAGAGTCCATCTTCTTCAGTGTCTGGACTGTATTTCCACAGTGCACGCTTTGATGACCGTTTTAAATTAGTGTAAAATTACACAATTCTCCATTTTAGAAGTCTGAACTTTCTTTAATTTGTAGTACCTCCTTCCTTTATTAAAAAAAAACTTGTTTGTATTTGCCTGTCTATGCTTGTATGTAAAAATGATCTTTATGAAGATGAAGTCTTTTTCTTGTATCTCTGCCAGTGCTGCTTTGTTATAATGCAATGATGAACTGTAAATAGACTTGACTTAGAGGCTGAATCAGTTGTTGGTATTTTGTTACTAATAATACGAGCTGCCCCCCACCAGGTAGTGCGAATATAAATTCTGAGTTGTTATGAATGTCAGATAATTTTGTGAAGACTACTATCTCATCAAATCTGTTTTGTCATACATCAGTCATTTTGACCTGCTGTATGATGAGATGTATTCTTATTAACTAACCCTGCTGTCTGTTGCATGGACATGAATGTCTTTTTAAAATCAAGACAAGCTCTGGACAGCTTGTCCTGCATTGTGCCTGCAGATGCTTGTCCTGTTTATGCCGTAAACTAGTGAACACCCTCTATAGTTCTCCTGTGTTTTATTTTTGATGAATCTCTTAGAGTAGGAATAGCTTAGCGGAGAATTACACAGCTAAGGTGCTAACCTGTACTAGCTTTGTGCAGAACATACTCCTCTGCTGCTTCTGCCATTACATTGCCCTTCAGTTATGTGCTGGACTGAGTTTTAAATCCTGATCCTGACATTCACTGGATTACATGGATCAGGTCTTTCCTGGCTTTCTGAATTACCAAACTATTAAACTCTGGGCCTCCATCATTCCTATGTCAGGCCAGATTTTGGTCTTGGTCTGTCATGAGCATCTAGGTCAGATCTGTTTGAATTCCACTCCTGATTTTATCCCCTCAGTTTTGAAATGCTCATCCCAAATGAGCTGTTTGGTTAAAAAAAAAAAAAAAANTAAAAGCAATTGGGATTATCATTCCCGTTCTTTTGGGGGAGTTAGTTTTTTTTTTTTAATTTTGTTTTGTTTTGCCTGGAGGGAATTGCAAAGGAAAATCTACAGATATGAGCAGGGGCTGAAACATTTTCGCTCTGAAGACATTTTGTCTATTCATCAGAGCAGGCCTTTCTCTCCAAAGCAGTGAAATAAGGTGTCATATTGTCTTTTCAGCTAGTTGTGGCTGGCACACTTTGCTCCCCACAGTCCTCCACATGGCCTGGCAAGCTGGGGCAGGGGTGGTGGGTCATGCTTGGGTGTGGGCAGCTTGTAACTCTTCATGCCAAGAGGCAGGTACAAACAGCCTCCATAGAGGTTTGCACCTAGTCTGGGAAGAGCTTGGTGCCGAAGGGAGTGAGCCACCGCTAGGCCCCATTCAGGGCAGGAGTATTGAGAGGATGTGGTAGACACTAGGAGAGGCTGAGTAATTTGTTGGATGATTGATCAGGCTTTTCATCATAGCTTGGTGAAGATGCTCTGAAGTGGTGGATCCTTATGGTTCTGTGAAAAACCTGCGCTTTGGGAAAGAGAAAATGAGTGAGTGATGGACAGCATGAGGAGGAAAGTCTGATCTTTTATACTTTTATACTCATACATATTCATTAATTCATTTCCATGGTGGTTTAGATGGGAACCATCAGGTCTTAGTAATTTAGTTTTTAAGTACACAGGGAACTGATAGTTAACCTTCTCCACGTCTCCTCAGTTTCTTTTTCCAGTTCTTGCATCTTGGTGGCTCACAAGACCCCATATCACAACTTTAAAAGGTTGATCTGTTGTCTCCCTTCTGGCTGTAAATGAAAAGGCTAAGGATTTGTTGATCCTCTCTGCGAGCATTAAGCAATAGTGTACATGGCAAAAGCTGGTCTTGAGACCATGCATGGACTGACTTTGGTTGGTCTGTTAGCTGTGAAAGCACATTTTTCATTAAAACTAAAATGCTGTCAGACTTAGACCACCAACTGGTAGTAAGTGGGGGTTTTGTTTGTTTAAAAGAGATTAGATGTACTATTTTTACCCAGATTGAATCGAGATGTTAACATGAAGTAATAACACGACTGTCATTTTGCATCGGTCTTAAGAAATAACACTTCCTTCTCTTAATTAATGAAAGTGGATTTGCTGAATGGCCTGCTTATTGATTACAGCAGTTACTGAATTTTTATGTGCTATATCTGCATGTTCTTATTTGGGTTATCAAATATTCAAAGACCATTTGATCAATTTTTTTTTTTCCAAACAGCAAAGTATTTCTGTCTCTCATTAGACTGACTGACACAGTTTTAAGATAAGTCTCTGTGGCTCTAAGGGGAACACTAGGCATGTATTTTTAATGGGGTTATGGAATTACGGGTGTACTAGGTTATAGTACAGGAATGGGAGTAGTCTCTGCTTGGTTCATCTACTAAGATAATTTTGGCATATGGAGGAACACAGGTACTGTAATTCCAGCTGGCCAATAAACTTGTGAGCCCTTGGGACCATCGTAAGCTTTTTTCTTCAGTTTTGCAGGCCAGTGAAAAGGTAGCAGTGACCATGCCAGAACTGGGGCCCCTGGAAAGGTGCAGTCAGTGTTCTTCTATAGCGTACGGTTTTGGAGTGAATTTTATTCTCAAAGGAAGAATCAGAATGGTGGAAACGACAAGAGTTGAGCTAATAGCGGGAGGCAGGCTTTAGCTGACACTTCACAAATTTAGAAAAATCTGTTTTTCTGTATTTCAGGTACTGGCTGAAACCTCTAGCCTGTGACTCGGGCTAAGGATTGTCTTTGCTGTTGTACATGAAATGCCTAATGGGGTGATGGAGCCTGACTGATGTCATGATACATTTTTGCGCCCTTTGCAGAGTCCACAGAAGTTCTGGACTGTTTTTCCAGACTACACATTCATGATTTCTTAGTTATTGCAATCATGTGGTAGAAACAACTGCTTTTTATTTTCAGCAGTGTTTGTCTTACTGTGTCTTTTATTGGTAAACACCGGCTGTCACAAGTCTTTGTAGTACTTTACAGATAAACCTACTTGGAACATTTTCTTTGCCTTTTCATGTTGTAATGTAGAGCAGAATATGAAACTTTTAAATAATCACTTCCTTGTTTTCAAGGTTGATTACATTGGTTTATGGCTCTAATGTCTCAAAATAACCAATACCAACACTCCCTTTAAAAGAAATCCAAATAACTGAGTGCTGATATATCCAAGAAAAGGAGGGCCTTATTTTCAGCATTTTGGCATCATTCTTTTGTGCTTTTCAGTTTGTTTTAATTCTGTCATGCTTCCTTTCTAATGTTATATACTAATTTAAATAATAGAACTTGTACATAAATATACAGTCATGCAAGAATGACTAAGGATGATAAAATTGGAACAGTGATGCTAAGTGCAGCATTGCAATCAATAGGACTGCAATGGTAATAACACCAATATGTCTAGTTAAAGAGATGTAAATTGCTCTTAATCTGAAAGAAGGTTAGAACCACAGTGGAGCAAGGAAATGAGTAAGCTGCAGTGCCAGAGCTAGCAAAGATGTCTGTGCCCACTCAGAATATGTCTTGCTTCATAAAAAGCAACCTCAGGGGGCCTTCAAGGGATTGCTATAAAGTGAACAGAAACTCTAGAGAACAGAGATGTCCTATGCAGCAGAAAAGCCCTGCTACTAGCAAAGAAATATTAGAGAAAACTAGTAGGAGGATTTTTCAGGACTGATTCAAGTTAAGCTTGGGAATGATGTGCCTTGTTCTGCCACCTGAACTCCTCCTGTGGGCTCAGTGGGGCAAATCACAAAGCACAGCAGTGCTTCTTGCAAGCAAAAGGTGTGGAAACGGGCGCAAGATGGATCAGCCAAGGCAGACCGGACAATCTGCCATCCTCTCAGCTCCTTCTCAGGCCTGTACCCCATGATGTTCTCACAGCAGACCGTTACATTCCTGTGCAAAATTAACCCTGCACAAGAAAGGTATCCCAAAGACAAATGTTCAGTGGGCAAACGCCTGAGCGCTCTGAGCTCGAGCTGCCCTTGCAGCTTTAATTTTCCTTATTGCGTCCACTCAAGGTATTTCAGTTCACTTGATATGCAGAAACACTCATTGTTCAAAGATCCCTGCAGATGACTAGGCACCGTGAAGGTGCATTAAGGTTAGAGTATTTATCTTAGCTCTGAATTCCTCTGCTGGGCTGGTGTCAGAGCTCCAGTGTTGTTCTCACATTTCTTCCAATTTCTTGTGCTTGTTTATTTTTAGTGATGCTTTAGAAATAAGAAGAAAATGAGGCCACCCTTTCCTTTCTCTCCATTGCCCATTTAGGTTGAAATTTTTAATTAGTATTTGGGAAGATGGGTTGCTTGAGAACCATATTTAGATTATGAAATGACCTGCTTCCAATGAATAAATACATCTGAAAAAAGATCACCAAGTTTATATGAAATTTTGACTCCCTGGGGAGGTGTTTTCCTAACCGTTGTGCTACTCTGGGTCGGAGAAAGAAGGTCAAGAATTGGTCCCTTGCATGCAGAGCTGTTTAATGCCTCAGTGCAGCACTAAGTAGAGGATAAGTGAGGATGTAATGAGCAGTAAAGTTAATTTAGGATGAGACAATAGAAGGTTGTGGTGCACAATAGTTGGAAAACCATATTTAATGCAAGAAATAGAGATATCACTGAAGTTGCTGATTCTCATGTAATGAGCTGAAGATTTCATGTGTAAGTGGGACATAAGCTGTGATTTAGACTTCTGCACAGAGGTCTTTGTCTTACAAATGTTATTATCCAGCAGTCTGTGCTCAAAACTTCCAGCCTCAGTCTCAGGAATAAGTGAAAAACAGTTCATGGGCCAGATATTAATAGATGTCTACTGACATAAGCCCTTGAAAACAATAACTTCTTGATGTTCTATCCTATAGAGTGCAATGTGGTCCCAAAAACCAGATGAATTTTATATGCTATAATGAACACATACTCTAAATACCCTTTTTTGCTAAAGAAAAAAATCTGTACTGCATGTTCTTTGCAGATGGTAACTTTTGAGCCCTTTATTCACTGCTCTTGCAAAAATTTTGCTTTAGCTGCCATTCACAGAAACCTGCTATCTGTGGAGAGGCTACATGATTTTTTAAGAGACAATTAGGTTTTGTCCTGAAGGTGTTTATCATGCTATTGGAAGAACATATCCTTCTATGAAGAAGATAAAATGCTTATTTTTTGTAAGTATGTCTGTAAAATAATGTAAAAATGTGAAAGGTTTGGATGGAGATTCACACCAATTTTCCAGGCTATTTTATAAAGTTTAATGAAATATTAAAAGCAGAGGTGATGAATCATACACAAAGTTCCAGTTCATTATGAATAGACTGGCACAGGTAGAATACCATTTTATTACAGTTACTATGAAGTGTCTGCTGTTGGAGTTAAGTATCTGTAACCCTTAAGAAAAGGTTCATCATGCACAAAAGTAGCAGTCAGTAGTAGCTGTTCAGCCTTGATGATAGGCGACAACTCTGCTGCTCACTTGAACAGTGATGAGAAGGAAGAGAAACTATTTTAGTTGCCGAGTTTTACCAGCTGAGTTGTTTGTCTGCAGCTTGGATTCTTGAGTGTGTTTCTTTTCAAGGACTTCAATTTTTTAAAGAACATAAACTCTTATTACTATGAACTGTTATTTAATAAAGTTACATCTGGGTCCTTGAATAGTGTACAGCCAAAGGAACATAAAATAGATCCATATTTCTAAGGTCAAAAAGCAGGATTTTTGCTTGAGGAGCTGGGTCTATGCGTACTGAAGCAATACACAGAAGTTATCACTCTGAAGAAATTAATTTAATTTTTCTCCCCAAACAACGTACTTTCTTTTTGCTTTTAACCTTGATCGTTGCATTAATAGATGATAGAGGCATTGATGGGAAGAGCATAAGGAAAGTGCTGAGATGCTGGAATACAGTGATCTGAGGACACTTATATCACAGAGCAGATAACCTGTTTGCTTTTATTTGTGAGCTTTCAACCATGAATGTAGAAATGGCACTCCACGATTATCGATCAGCTTACCCCACTGTCTGCCATTAGACAGTGCTTCACTTAGACCTACTGCCAAACAAAGGACATTGCAAACAGATGCCACGGAAAACATGCCTTACGTATTGCTTGCTCACTGAGCTAGAATATTGTATTAACTTTGCAAGGCTTCTAATATTTCAAGAATTACAAGTTAAGTGATTTTAAAAATCTCTTGCTCAACAGCATTATCATGGAACGGCTATTTATGGTATCTGCATGAGTAAACTGATAGCAGCCTGGTTGCTTATTGTGGCCCTCCAAATTAATTTTCCTAATAGCTTATTGGAAACTTCGGTGGGGACAGTGCTGTTGCGTGGTGTCTCATCATTCCTCATACAACCAGCTTTCAAATAATTAAAGCTACTTCATTCTATCAGAAGGTGCAGCTCAACCTGATATTTTACAGTCATTATGCAGCCTTCAGTTTTGCAACAAGGCGAGTATGTAACATGGATTTGGAGGAGTAAATGCTACACTGGTCTTGTATCATAGATCTCAGACTGGACATCATAAGATGATGTCCACTCTTGGGTTGTCTACACTTACACTGGGGTACCCAGGGCTAAGAATCTGTAGCCGAAGAAAGCAAACAATGAGACAGAAGCCAGTAGTAAGAAGTATGAGCCATGCAAAAGTGGCAAAAGTACTGTAGTTTAAAAAGAGATCAAGGACAGAGAGGCTGCAGTAGCCTGGATTAAAACAAGATGCCAAGGCAGAGAGAGCAAAGGCCTGGAAGAATTTTGATTGTACGGACCTATGAGAAAAGGATTCACAAATGGGGGTGCATCTTACAGTGCAAATTTCCTGCTCCTGAAGTCCAGTATTCTGTCCATGTACCCACAAATTCATGGTGGATGTAGCTAGAATCAAAGTTTTTAAGCTGAGTGTAGACCTTTCCTTGCCCTGTTCCCAGCTTTGGCTGTGACTGATATTTCCCAACCCTTAGGAAAATAATTTGAAATAATGCTGTTGTTTTCAGACAAGCATGTCATTTGTTTTACCGGTCTGTAGTTGATTAATTTGCAAATGATATTCCCAATAAAGTGCTTAGAAGTAGATAATTACAACTATATTAACAGTTACCGGGGAAGCAGATGGTATTCTGAGGAGCTGCCATGTAGAATTAGTGCTGATGCTCTACTGTAATGTACCATATACCCCAGCAACCCACAAACAACAAACTAAAATCCTGCTGATATTCCAGATTGTAAGTAAATTGTGCTATTGCTTGGCATTTGGTTCTTCTCTGAATTTTTATGTGTGTTTTCTAGATAGCTACAGTGCTCAGTGAGCTGCTCCTTTTTATGTTCAGTCACATAACTCTCCACGTCTGTATTTTGTATTTTCTTGGTATTAGACCCACTAAAATGAAGTTTTGAGGCTGTATGTTAGTGTTTTATTCACCCTGCTACTAGATACTCTGAAGCACAGGTTAACTCTGTAGAAAGAGGGACTTCTAATTCAGTAAATTGTTCGAAATAAAATTCCCCATGAGGTGCTGAGTTAAGGAAGCTTGGAAGCAAACCGGTGCCATTACACGCGCCCACCCGCACCCACGCTCTCCCTCTCCTGTGCTGCTTTTGTTGACCTCCCAACTTCATCGTGCTGCCTGATAAAATGTGACCCTTTTTACGTTTCTACTCATCAAGAAAAAGGCCACAATGTCACTGCTGTTCCTCCTGCACCTCTAACCTTTTGTTTTAAGCAGGCTGGAGTTATGCAAGCAATGACAAAACGCACCAGGGCTGCAGGTTGCAGCAAAGTTGAGGTTCCTGCCCGGGGCCGGCTGCGCGCTGCCAGTGTCCAAAGACAGTTCACCACAGCCAAGTGGCCAGGAGCCTGTTTAGATCACCGTTTTATTTCTTTATTTAATGTATTTGTCATCTACATGTTCAAATATGACTGAGTGCTCTGTCTTTTTTTTTTTTTTTAAAAAAAAGGACTGTTTAAAAACACTGGAAACAGTTACTAAATATATTTTGTTCATTTTTTCCCCCCCCAGGTGAATTTCTTTGGTGTAACTGTCTCTAAAACAAGCACATATCAGTGTGTCTATGGTATAAGTACATGTATGTACAACATAAGCACTTTTTAGGTATAGGATCAGACAAGAAACTTGTGGCATTTTGGGTAAGTGACGTTGCTTATTGCCTGGCTGGAAATACCTGGGTTCCGTAGGGCTGAACAGGGCCCAGACTGACGTTATTTTATCCCAGGCTTATGGTGAAACCTGGAGGGAGCTGCTGGATGTGGTGCCTCCTTTTTCAGCCAAGGAAAAGAAATTTTTCAGAAGCACATTTTAAGATAGTCTGAGTCAGAGCCTCCTTAAAAATACATAGTGTTTTGCAGCCAAGTGCAAATGTAAACGGCTGCATGTTGTTTTGCTGGTCTAGCATGACAGAAGTGTGCACGCATTTCTGGGCTCACAAGTGCACAAGTCAACCTGAGCAGAAGCAGCTCAGGCATAACGAAAGACAGCGGTGGAAAAGCAGGGCAGCTGGAGCAGTGTTTGAAATGTAATTCTGAGGGAAAGCTTAAAAACCCCCAGCTCACAGAAACAAAAGACTTAGTATGATCAAAGGCCCAAAGGAAGGTCTCAGGCTACAGAAGTAGGAAAATGGTTCATTGTTATTAGGGAGTATCTTGTACGCTACCCTTGATAAAACAGGATTGCTTTCAAGCCGTACCCGATTCCCCAAGCAATATACTTTTGAATGGAAACTGCAGCCGGATCCTGAATATAGTTAATTGCTTCAGTCAAAACAGCAAACGCTGCTGCCTGCCATCCTGCATCTGTAGGTAAAATGAGCAGAATTAACATTGCTGACTTCTGGGGCATCTTCAGGAAAACAGGAGAAAGAGGACTTTGTCCAATAAGGTTTCCTGACTCCAGAATACTCTTTTCCCAATATGCATCAAAGTATATCTCTGGCTTCTTTCACAGCTTTGCTTCTCTTGGTTGAAATGAGAAGTTATTGGATTTATTGTAAGGAGGGCGAGGGTGTGACATGACAGGTTGTTTTTAAGGCTGTCTAGCATGTCCTTCTAAAGGATCTCCCTTTCCCCTGCTTAAAACTTCAACCATTTTATCAAACAACTTTCCAGCAGAATTTATTTTCAAATACCGTATAAAGTTAGCAACTTTCTGAAAATGATGTGCTGAAAAACATGCTGTTCTGCTCTTTTTAAGAAACACTTCAGACTTCTCGAACAGCTTGTGCTTTGGAGCAGTGGTTTGGTAACTGGCACGGAGGTAGTCGTCTTTGTCAAGGATGCTCCTTTTGCGCTCATGAAAACAAGCCCCATTTTTGAGCAGTTTATGAATCTTAAAGGAGAAAAAGGCTGGGATGTGTCCTTTAAAGATTTTATTAGTTTTTTTTTTTTTTTTATGTTACAATTGAATCTCTCTGCCTATACCTGGGCTTGACAGAAGCCATAGTGTCTGCACGAGGAGTTGCAAGTGAGTAACTGGTGGAGGGCAAGTGAGTCTCCGGTGGAACTTGCCTGTTCAGGCTGCACTAAGCCTGGCTAGCCCTGGGATTCAGAGCTGAGAAGAGACAAGCTGGCTATATAACTAGTGCAGAAAATAAAACTGATGGAAGTACAAAAAGAGGGAAAAGCTAGACCTCAGTAAATGGGTAGGGGAAGAGGTGGGAAGAGTGGTGCTAAAGTCCCACTTCGGCAGAGTGGGACTGGAGTGAAAAAGAGAGAAACCTAATAGGGAGTTGGAGGATGGTGCTGGGACTGACTTGATGAAGAGCTTGAAAAAAACTGGAGGGGTAAGACTAGTAGTTGGGAGTGCTGGGTGAGAAAGGGGAATCCCATATCCAAAGAGTTACACATGAGCCTGGAACTGGGAGCCTGGTAGGGTCATGCAGATGAATGGGGCACTACCTTTTCTCTAAGAGGAACGTGGAGGAGTGGTAACACTGGAATTTTCTGGAAAAGGAAAGTGGAGAAGGGGAAGAGATCATTTTGGCAAGGGCCTGGTGTGAGGTGGGAGGTTCTCTGAACATGTTCAAAAGTGCTGGAGAGGGACGTGTGAGAGGCTGGAATGGGGAGATTCTGGTAGTGGGGACAGTGTTAAAAGGGAGAGAGGAGAGAGATCACACAGTGGCTTGGGAGGACATAACAGGGTCTGGTGAGGTAAAACAGATGAGTCTGGGAACAGAGAAGGGAAAAGACGGATAACTGGACGTGAAAAGATTGGGGGTTGGAGTGCGAGGACAAAGAGGGTAGTTAGTCCTAGCAAGGAAACTGGGGTTGCTTTGAGAATCATAAGGAATGTAAACTGGGAAGGTCATACTCATCTGTCTTCTGCTGTTCCCAAATACCTCTAAATTGTCCTGGTAAGAGTATTTGTCATCCAGTTTCAAGTGTTTGTCCACATCAGTGAGGATAATATATTACTGCTGTCAGTTACTCCACAAGCTGCAGAAGTCTATGTGGTATATCTTAACACTTAAAACTCTTGTTGAGTAAGTGGGAGGATAGCCACATGATGCTGCAGTTGTGTTTTCTGCTTTTTTGGGGGAAAAAAAAAGGAAATTGCATGTAGAAATCTTCAATAAAATGATAAGCTTTTGAATTATTAGGAAATAGGGGAATTGAGGTTATTCATACAATGCTAATTTGCTCCTTACACATTGTAGTATTCTTGCACTCATGATGCTACTTTGTTCCCCTGGCATTTGAGCCTCACCGATTGTGGAGGGCAGATGATGGTAGGTGGACAAGCCAGGATTGTTGTCAATAGGACTGTGTTGTCCCTTGGAAGAGGTTGGTGATGAATGGCAGCGACGGTAGGGAGCTGGCCAGCCTTCTGGTTAGTTACCGGGCCCCTGAAATTAGATTCTGTCTCTCGTTCTGTCACAGACTTCTCGGTGACGCTAAGCCCCTTAAAACAGACTTTTTAAAGACGATTGCTAATTGCGTGTTTCACATTTTTCTGGAAGCCCAACCTCAGCCCTAGGGCCTGTTTTGCAGAAGAGCATAGCTGTGACTGAAATCAGTGAGACTCATGCTTTGAAGATACAAAGCACTGCATAATGTTAAAGATTCTGAAAAATCATGGCCTGGACATCTTAAGGCAGGCTTTCCTAAATTAGTGGGTACTTCTGGCTTTAATTTATCTGTGCCTAAGCTCCCCACGTATAAAACAGAATAATAGTTCTCTCAACTAGCAGGGATTTGGTGAAGATTAGTGAAGTGTCTGTGAAGCCCTCACTTATTTTAGTGATGAGTGCTATAGAAAAGCCCATAAGGGAATTAATAATTTTGTCTTCAGAGCACAATTTGAATAGTTAGCAGGAAACAAGCCATAAGGCCGTACCCTGAACAATGATAAGACAAAATATTGAATAGTTGCTTTATTAATTCAACACCATCCATCCTGTGCTGTGAAGGAGAACTGCACTTAAAAAAATGTTAAAAAAAATAGACTGTATGATAATGTATATGCAAAGGATACCAAATTAAGTTTGCATCAGCAACCATAATTCTTTCATTGCCTAATGTTGGAGGCTTGATTTTATAGCCTGAAGAGTGTTCTTTTTAACAGAGAGCCATTTTTGTGTGTGTGATGAAGTATTTTAATGGGAATGTGACTTTTAGGTATTTTTAAGAATTGTTATACTCGATGCATAATTAAATTTTTAAATATTTCTCAGTTCTTTAAGATGCGGGGAATTTCTAGCAATGACATTTGGTATCCTTTTTTCCCCCTCTGCTAAAGGTCCTACGTTGTAGTGTTTATTCATGACCAGTAGCATTTACTAACACAGCTGAAAGCACTGGGGATGCTTGAATGAGGGAGGATGATGGCAGAATCGTGCCCTCCATTTTTCATGCAATTATAAGGAGATATCTTACAGCCTATATTGACTTTTCCTAAGATCAGAAAGCTCTTTGCGGGGGAGGGAGGGAAAAGCACAGAGGGTGAATTCAGCCACAACAAGGTTAATGTGCTTGCACAAAATTATACATGAAGCCATGAGAGAGCCAAGAATAGTAGCACCCACAAATCCTGCCGAGGAGGTTGATCTTGTGAAGTGATGCCCTTCTCGCAAGGTGCTGATCCTCTGGAAGTTGTTCAGTTTAGAGGGCACTTAGCCCCCAGCGGGATCAGTCTCTTGTTTCCTGCTGTATCTATCTGAGTCTTGATCTTACTCAGTTTTATACCTGTAAAGTTGTCCTAGCGCCATTCTAGGAGCCAACCTCAATTTCCCGGGGATTTTTCCTGATCCCGTGACTCTTTTTTAATGCTCGACGGTTCCAGGCAGCAAACATCCGTGGGGGTCTGTCGGGGAGGTGAGCGGAAGCCCCAGCACGACGGCTGCTCTGCGGCAATGCCGTTCGGACCCAGAAAGGGAAGAGCTTACTGCTGCCAGAGCAGCGTTTTGCGGCAGTTTAGCTGCTGCCTTTGTTAGCTGTAAAATACTGTCAGGTGAAAAAATTGCTGGTTTTTGTTACACAAGAAATACTTGAGATTTGTAACTGTGGTATTAGTATCTGTGTAGGTGCTGCCGTCTGTCTGAAATTTCAGTAGTTATCATTAGAAAGATCCATAAAAATTCGAAGGGATGTGTTAGCCTGCCCTTCTTTCCATTTCTGTCTCAAAATACTCTTTTCTGTAGATGAACATGTCTCACTTGCTGAGAAAAATTCTCCATAAAGACCATAGAAGTTGAAGGACGTGGAATAAAGTATCTATTTACTTCTTTTCATGGGCACAGGAAGCTAAATTTGCAACCTCTCTGTTCAGAAATATTTTTTTAATATCCGGATCAGGAGGTTTTGATCTAGTCTGTATTTGGAAAATCCTGATATAAGCAAGGCTGTAGCCTGTTGCTGAAGTGCTTAGCCACAAATTGTTCCAGCTGTTCTGTGATGATAGCAGACTTCTGATGGATCGTACAATATGGAGATCACGGCTAATTTTATCATCGTGTGGTTCGTTGCGGTTGGACTGTAGGGCTGTATGAGGCAGATGACAGGGGTGAGGCTGCATGGGGAGGGCTGTGGACATACTGTACTTCCACCTGTCGAATGCAGCTTTTTAGATCTGTGGAGTTGCTATTAGTAAAGCTTGCGGTACAGCACATATCTAGAATGCGTTTTTTGAAAAAGATCTCACAACATATAGGTAAATGGGAACAGTTACAGTGGAATAGCCTCTTGCTTCTCTGCAATGGTAGATTTTAACCAGCGATGGTCAAGGCCAGCTGCTTTGTAATTCTCCGGTCTTTCTTCCTTTCAGCTGCAAAACAACTCTTTGCAATTTTGTTATACCCTCAGTGATTCTCCTCAAATCGATCTGTACTGAAACACATCAGTTCTCCATCTTACTATATGTTTTTCGCCTGAGCAATATCCTGCACCGTCCAGTTCCACGGATGAATTAGATGTTGTACAGACACTTTTTGCTCTCTCTTTCTGTGTCAGACAATGCCTGAAATTCTGATCCATATGTCTGCGCAGCCATATGGCCTCCCTAGTATGACCTGTCTCTGCCAGAAACATCAGAAAATGGCTGGGAAGCTGGCTCCCTTGCATTGCTGGGTCTGGGAGTAGGAGGAGGTGAAGCGGCAAGCCGGCTGCCCTCTGTTCAGCCCTTTTCCATGTGGAAAGCAGCCTTGGAGCTGTCTCCATTAGGAGCAGGCTGCTGATGCAGCTATACCCACACACTGCAACAACAAAGCAGTCCTGGGTGGAGTGCTGGAAATAGCTTGTCCTGGCAAAACCGCCCTTTTTGACAAGATAGGTTATTACAGCAGCCCCCGCCCTTCCCCTGCAGAAGAAGCAACACTAGCAAAAGCACAGCTCTGGCAGCGCGGCTGCCTGCACACCGCTGCCCTTACCTGCGCAGGGATTGTTCGCCTCATAGACGCAGGGCAAGACCCCGTGTGCCTCAGGGGGACCTTTTTAGTGGTTCATCCCCAGCACCATCGGACCTTTGCTGGCAGTGAAGGTGTGTTCAGAGCATGGTTTGAGCCACCTAACTTTATTACAGATTCACTCAGCTCCTTTCCTGTACATTGCCTCTTAATTTCTTGATTTTCCCCTCTTTATTTTCCAGCTTGTACAGTGTTCTTTGTACATGCAGCTCTCCCCTTTTATTTCCAAAGGAATGAGCACTCGCCGGCAGAATCGCCCTCTTACTGCAGCGGGACTAACCCAGTGGGCCTCATCGCAGAGGTGTCAGCACAGCAGCAAACAAGGGCTTGGCGCTAGTCCTTGCCTGGATGCTCTCCTCCCTCCTTCCAGCAGTCCTGATGTCTTTACCTAGTCATGGTTTACTTCACTTGCTTAGTTCATTTTCTATTTTAATATAGCTCTATTTTTCCTTTGATATTTTATCTGAATGATTGCAGTGTAGGATCTCTCTGGCAAATGAATACATTTTGAAAATCAGGTTGTAGGCTGGAATATGTGACCACAAGATATTCCCACAAGTGTAGTGTTTGGCTTAGAAGACCAAATGAGAGTTTCCCTTGCGAGGTTTGCACTCTACATAGGAGCACAAGAAATGCTCTCCAAGGTCGGACCTGTGGACTGCCTAGCCCGGTAGTCTGCCTCTGACGGTGGCAAAAGGAGATGCTGGAAGGATTTGGATAAGAGCCTGGCCAGTCTCTGCCATCCATTCCCCTCATCTCCATCTGCCCCAGCTCCCGGGCACCCTTTGGATGAAGAGTGTTAGACGGGAGCCAGGAGCGTGCCTGGGAAGCACACGGGCTGTGGGATTCATTGGCAAATAAACAGAGGGCAGTATGCGTGCTTGTGGGGAAAGGTTTTCTAACTACTGTCTAAAATGTAAAATTTTCTGCCCCTCCTTGCCTCCTTTGGGGTGTGAGAGGAGAGGAGTTGCTTCAGATCAATGGGTGTGTAAACAGCTGCATGATACATTGCTGCGACAGCACATGGAGGAACAGGCCAACCGCAAGGACTTGTTAAAACAGTATTTACAGGATTTTTTCCTCCCTCCCAGAATAACTCCTCATTTCTCTGCAGTAGCAGGAAAGGATGTTTTTTTATGTTGTTCTTTTTCCATGGATGGCAGGTCAGACTTTTCCCTTGATATGTTTGCTTGTCGCAGAAGTGGTACCCAGCTTTCTCTCTTTTTCCAGATTCTGAGATTCAAAGATAATGTTTGTCAGTCCAGTGGGATAAAAGTAGCATACCTTTATCACCGTCATCATCACCAATTATGGGAATCACTAAGGCATCTGTCACTGTGGTAGAGAGGTACTACAATATGCCTGTAAAGCATCTGGTTCCTTCAAGAGAAGGAACTAGTTCTAATTCCCTCTGCTTCAGTTATACATCTTTTGCTTATGGGTACTTGAATTCATGTAGTTTAATTCAGGATTACACTCCTGGGGCCATTCCACTGTTCAGCACTTAGTAATGTAGAAGATCCACTGCCAGCTTTGAATTGCAGTCTGATAGTTTTAGTATTTGTGCTCAACCTCATCTCCTCGCTGAGAATGAATTCCAGAGGGGGAGACCACTGGAGATGCAAGGTCTCTGGCCCAGTGAGTTCAGCTGTGGTCTCCATTGGGCTTTTATGGCCATGTTGTATGTAGGTGCCCCTTCTCCTGTGCAGTGAAATAGGTGGAGCTGTGCGGAGTTTCAGCTAGGTTTTGGGAGTTTGTCTTGTACCCATTCGTGTTCCCATCTTTCAGACGCATACATGGTGCATGCTGCTTGCCTCACTGGATATCGTATATACTGGAAGTTATAATAAAATTAGGAGCACAGATGTTCCTCTTACAAGCAGTGCACCCTGTATACAATAATAATAGTGAAATAGATCCATTGCTGTTCTCTGTGGTACTAAATTTTCTCCAGTGAGGCATCCTGCTTTAATAATAAAACCACATTTTCTTAAACAAGGGAGTATCAGATTTACATTGGCAGTAAGTCACTATTTCCAAATAGCACTGAGAGAGATATCCAAGATAACTGTAAGACTCTCTAGGACAGCTGACTGTGCACGGAAACTGCAGCCAGGTGGAGTGGAGTGGTCCACCAGGTCCACCATTAGTCTTCATTTCTTTCCTTCATCAAAGCAATTAATGGAAGAGGACTGCCGGCCTGAAGGCTTGCTCTCAGCTGCCAGAGAGGAACTGCCTTTGTTGGACAGCTAGTCAAGGTTTAAAACGATCTATTGCAGACTGATGAAGTTTTTATTTTCCAGCCATGGTTGTAGCCAAAGGTTCTGGCCAGGTACCTTTCCTCTATTAACCTGTAATGGAAAGCAGATTGCTCTGAAGAAGTTATAGCCCAAGCCCTGATGTGGTGTGTGAGTAAAGATAGGTGTAGGCTTATGAGATTGTCATCGGTGGGCATAACTTTGAACACATTTTGTTTTCATGTTTTTCTCCTCAAGGAATATGGAAATTATACTGATGTAGTGCTTTATAGCACTACATAAGTATCTGCTGGCTTTACCCTGGCCTACCCTCTCTTGCTACATAAAAAGTGGTCCTTTTGAGTCCTTTGGGTGAGTTTGCAGAATTGGGTCCCTGCTGCCCTGCCCCCTTAATTATCCAGAAGGAGAAAAGTGCTTGTGGTAATGAGGGCATGGCTGCAGTAAATGTTATCCTTCCAGGTGGAAAAAGGGTCAGACCACGGTGAGAGAGGAAGAAAAATATAGGAAAAGGATGACAAAAAACTGTAGGGGAAAAATAGAATGAAAAATACAGGAGCAAAATCTTCACCACTAATAATTCTTACCAATTTGACTTTTCCCTAGTAGCGTACCATTCATTTACACTGACTGCATTAAATTTATCATCTCCAGGCTAGCTGGAAAATGGAGGTCAAATTTCATTTTGGCCTGCAACTTGATAAAAATGACCTGCAAAAGGTAGATGACAGGCTGTTATTTTATGCACTGGAAAATAGCAAAGATCAGATCCTGCATGTCCTCTTTTCCCTGCATGTCTGATGCTAGCTCTTATCCGTAATGTATCACCGGCAAGTGCCCTGATTTGTTGGATGGCCGGTCAAGGTTTAAAACAAGAACGATCTGTTTGGAACTGGCAATCTCAATCAGCGTGGGTTGACGAGGCACCTTTTGCCATCTGCAATCTCCACTGAGTCACTAACAAGTCATAAAAATACCAAGTGCATTGATGTGACAGTCAAACAAACTACTTGTTATAGTTCATTTCATTTCCAAAGCTGTCTATTAATAATAATTAATGATTCCTCAGCAGTTGCATTCACCGTGTCTCAAAAACTTTCAGGAGGGAGGAAGAGTCCTGTTAAAAGGACAGTGTGCCAACGGCGCTTGTGGATAGCAGGAGGGTGTAAAAGTTAAACTCTATACAGGAGGAAAAAAAAACCCAAACAAGTGTTTCTGTAGCACTTGGAGTATTTGGGGATCTACACCAAATAGAGGCTGTAAAGGATTAGTCTGGGATTAAGAATCCTTTAAATTTATGAAGCGCTTAACCTTCACTGTGCCTGCTTCTTACACTGTTTGCAATATTGCTCTGCCACTTTTGCAGGGGAACTAGTAGCAGAGTGGTAGTGCTGCAATGCAGCCTTCTCCACGTTGGGTCTTTTATGATTCAGTACTACTTTTGGTTTGCTTTGTAAAGATCATTGCAAGGGCTTATCTTGTGTAATTGTTTTACTGCCATCTGCATTACAGTATAATTACCTTTCAAAAATGGTAGATCTCTTTTGCTAATGTTTAAAGGCAAATAATAGGCAACTAAATTGCAGGGTCTTGGGATGTAGCAGCACATAGGTGGTAATAAAATGTATGCTATATTTACAGCATATACTTCTGTCTCTCTCGTTCATTCTGCTTTTCTTTTTTTCCTTTGTTTTTTTCCTCCCCTCCAGGAATGGTAGATGGTGATTATGGTTTTCTCTTCCACGTATTTTTTCCCCTTGCCTGTCCTCTTTTTACATAGTGTTAATCATAACTCGTGAGGGGTTTTTTTAGAATTTGTTCTGATCCTTATCTGATAGCTGTCCTGCAGTTCAGGAAGGATGGATATTCTGGTATTTTCCTCAACTATAATGACAAACAGAAATATGGCAAATAAATCTTAGCACAGATTGAACTAAATAAAATAAGTTGATTTTTTTTTTTCTTTTTAAGGAGATGTAGCTATTCCTTATAAATAATCACTCCTAGCTTTTTAAAGTTTGAAGATGTAGACAAACAATTGTAAATCTATCTGTCTGTCTGTCTATCTGTTTTCTCCTTGTAGCCTATAAATGCCTTTAGGCTTATACGATAAACTGCTTGTCCGATAATATCTTTAAGTTTTCTGTTCCCTGCAATTGTGTACCAGGAATTACAGGAGGTGCCTTTAGTTACATGTGAATGCCTGTTCCCTGCCTGCTGCTGTAAATCCTGTATTACCTGAAAGGTTAAAATATGGAGGTGAGGACATTAAAAACACGTCCAGAAAATGTAGATGACAGGAAAAAAAGAAAATACAGCGACAGAGGGGAAATACCATAGATAAAATGATAAGGCAGAGAAATAAAGCATGACAAGACCATGATAGTTTGCATAAGTAATGAGAAATGAATTAGTGGTTTTTAAATTGCTGTTTAAATTCCTATTTGCATGTTTATCAGAAATCTCCTTTGCTTAAGTAAAACTGGCCTATATACATTTAAAAAATTCGTGTATAGTCCTGATTTGGTTAAATGAAGGAGTCCGATCCAGTTAGATGCATGTGTATGATACTATTTTAAAAGTGGCAGTGTGCATAGGTCAGTGGCAGCTGTTTAAGATGGGCTTCATGAAGGGCTGGTCCCTGCTTTCCCCGAAGTCAACAGGAAAACATGTCATCTTCGTAAAGAGCAGGATTGAGTCCTGAGTGACTTGCAGAGAACCCCAGGAATAAGCCCACATGGCCTTGAGCCTTCTGGAGCTTTGTAGTCCTCTGATGTTTGCAAACTGGTAGGGAAAGCCCCTTCTGCAGGACTCTGAGCGCCTTTTGTCACGGTTTGGTGGCCTCAGCTCCCAAGTCAAAGGTGCTTAGAGGACTCAGTCCTGCTTTTGTGTCTTTCATGCTGCTGATCTTTCCTAGTTACCTGTGATTAATTGCATTGGCCACTGGGTGCCCCTGATTCCTCAGATAAATGCAAGTGCAAGACCATAATTTTGGTACTTAAAAAATTGCACTTTTCATGATGGAATATTGGACTGCTTCACCTCCGCAATTCATACATGCATGAATTTGGCTGCCTTTGTGTGTACTCCCTGTATGCTTGTGGCTGCAAGGAAACCTGGGTGCTTGGGTAATTGCACCTTCCACGTGTGTCCCAGCCAACTCCTGCAGACTCCTAGCCTGCTCTCCTAACACCCGCCAGCTGGTGAATGAACCATGGCGGCTTCTCTGGGAGGTCACCCGGACACGCTGGAGTTGAGCATCATCCCAAAGGACACTGAATGCCTCAGAGGGTCCTGATCACCTGATAGTCATCAGCAGCACTTTCAGGGGTTGGAGAAACTCTGGTGCACAAGAGGCAACAAACATGCTTCTAAATAGGCATGTAGAAACCCGGAGCAGGCAAGGGCAGCCCTTTCCTCCTCTTCTGGAGCAGTACTGGGAAATGTCAACTGCTGGACTCTTCAGTCCTTTGAATGCTACAGTAACTTGTGGGGAATGGAGCCACTGCAGATCCGAGTCATGTGCCTGCTCCTGATATGCATTCTTATGGCATCTCTGAAACAGATGCAAATTGAATTTCAAACAAAAGATACCACCACGGCTGCTACGGTGGTGAATGACCTAGTCTTTGAAAACTGACACTGCCATACACGTTTGCAGGTGTACACCTGCACTGATAGGCTTTGGGAAAGATGTAGAATTCCTAGCAGAAAAAGAATCATTGAAGAGCTGCTGTTACAACATAAAAATCTTCTTTTACCCTTTCTCAAAATGCATATATACATATTTTTGTCAATATATATTTTTGGTTATAGAATCAAATGAAACATACCGGCCTTTTTCACATATGCAACCTCTTTAATTAATCTATATATCTCTCCTGAATTTCTGTTTTCTAATATACTGGTACTACGGAAAAGTCGTATGTCTAATTTACATGTCCAAATTAGTTTCAACTTAGTTATATTGAATGATAATAGATTTCTTTTTCATATAATTAATGTTGTCTGCAAACGTAACGTGGATTAAATTTATCATTGTAAAGATCTTAAGATTTTAATATTTTTGCAGAGGCATAAATACACTGTAGCTATAATTATTTCATTACGTATGTATAAAAATAGGATACAGGGAAAAGTGCATGCTTTCCTTCACTGATTACTCTTAATGTCTCCCAAATTTCCTGATTTACAATATTCTCCAAGGATGTAGATTTTTCTAATTGAAGTATAGTAATTTGCATANAGTAATTTGCATATTTTTAGACCTTGTGACACAGTTAATTGATATGTCATTACTTATACGGCACTGAATATATTTTACACATTCACTGCAGAGCAGGCGTAACTTGAGATGCAGTGGCATTTTGCAAAGAACTCGAAACTATTGCATTCGGTTTAATCTTTTGCTTTCCTTCCTCACCCTTTCTTTATAAAGGCTAAGCAAAAATGGATGATGTAGTAATTGGTGTAGTTCCTGTTCAAATGTACTCGTTAAAATAATGTTACTGTGTAAATGACAGGACGAGAAAAGTAAGAGCAAGTAAACAAAGAAGGGAAGAATAATGGGAGAGACAAGGACAAAGAAGATAAGGTTAAGGCTGGGGGGGAGCTAAATGTCAATAGTATCAGTGCTGGGTGTTTGAAAACCAAATTGTTCTGTTTTCTTTTACGCTATTCAGTATAAACTTGTTAAATGTTCACTGTGTCTAGGAATATTTTAAATGGGTCTTTTAAATTTAGGAGCACTATATTTGTCATGGATGCTAGCAATGTGCCTAATAGTCCTCCAGTATTCAGTAAGGGGCAGAGTTTCTCTAGTGGCAACATATTTATTTCTCCTGGTGCATGCCCCTGCAGAACTGAATGCTTTTGATCTTTATTTGCTAACCAGGAAGGTGGCTGAGTCGTGTAAAAAGGACTGAAGGGATTATAAGTTTATTTTTCCAGGGTTCTGGTTAGAGGTATGGCTCATTGGCAATGGCATCCTTATCTCTGGTGGATTTATTATTACTATTGACTGTTACTTACACAGCGGTAAGGGTGAATGGGTGGTTTTACTGCAGGGTAAGAAGATAGGATTCTGCTCCTTGCCGTGTAAAGAAGACGGGCTGTATTACAGCAGGCGAAGGTGAACAGCAATGGAGACGTGGGAAGAATTGGGTTGTAATGGGTCGGGNCCAGGTGCGAATCAGGAGTGACGCTGATGTTTCTCTAGATCATCTCCTGAGAGTGAGGCTTGTTCACTGTGTCCTCAGGCAGCGTCTGAAGGTGCAGCAAGGAGCAGGATGGTGCAAGTTCATGAGGCGGATGTGGTGCATTCCTGCGCGCTTGCCTCTCCCTCAGGTGAATTGCTTTTCTTCCTGGCCCCACAATGTATGTGATGCCCAGAATGTATGATTTGCGCCCGTGTTTGTGCCACCTGGATTTTGTCCTATGGGACTTGCACTGTGAGTTGCTTATGAGCTTTGTTATTTAAGGAATGTCTTACATGGTCTTAGTCTCTTTTCTGTTTTGGGACGATAAGGTTGGGTACAAGAGCAGAAAATGTCACTGGAGTGAGAGTTACTAAGGAATGCTA
>VZTV01061278.1:1618-11730 GCA_013400875.1 Anhinga rufa
TCACTTGTATTTATCGGTATCTGAGTTATCCAAGACAAATTCAGCCTCTTGCTCACAAAATTCCTTCATCTCAGAGACTGCACACTCATTGCTTTTCACATAATAGAGGTAATTTATTTCCCTGTTGCATCACTTTGAAAACGTGGCTGTTTCTGGAATGCTATTGAGCCAAATGGTTTAGATATCTGGCCAAGAGTAAGTCTGTGAAGCTGGAGCAAGTAAGAGTTCAGTTCAGTGCCAGTTCCACAAATAGCTGTGCTGTACAAGTCCCCCTAATGCTTTCCCTATACTGGGCAACACCTTCTCTTCATTCATTCTTGGACCTTTTAGTTGTATAACATTTTGCTAGTGCTTTGTAACATGCTAAAGATACATTGGTGTATTTTATCTGTGATTTTGCACCAGGCCACAAAGCAGCCCTTTACTTGAAATCGGCCTGTGGCTGCACAGAGGTAAACAAAGTTTGCAGTGTCTATACTGAATAGGGCTGTTGCTTGAAATCTCCGTCCAGAGATATAGTGAAAACTTGGCTGGGCAAGGCCTTGAGAAACCTGATTTAAATTTGAAGTTGGTTTAGAGCAAGCGGGTTGGACCAGATGGCCTACTGAGATCCTTTCCAATCTAAACTGTTCTGTGATTTTTCCCAAGCCAGGCATGACAATGAGCATGATGCAAAGTGGAATTAAAAGCAGACTGCCTTGATTCATTAGAACAGGGGTAGAGGTGGCCAGACGACCAAAGAATGTCACCCCAGCAAACTGACACAAATGTTTGATAAGAGGTGGAGTGCTATGGAGTGGGGACACTATCCTCTGTGAGTGCTGATCTCAGCTCTTAGGTGAACAGCAGTCACCTCCATTCAGCTAGACAAAAGTGTCTCCTTCCTGTAGATTTCAAAGCTTCCTCAGTCCCACCTCAGGTGCTGAAATGAGTAGTTCCCTGCTCATGATCGACCCTAAGAGTACACAAGAAAGGCTTGTTCTTGTGAACAATTCTTTTGACTGTAGGGCTTGTCTTACTTTCTAAAATCAATGTCGCTGCCCCACTAAACTGCCAATTTAAGAGTTTAGGACTGCTGTCAGAAAAGCCATCAGCAGCAAGCCTCTTTCCCTTTTGTAGGCAACATAGCTACTCTAGTAAACTCCAAAGGTGACTCTGATTCTTGTTACTTTTTGGAGAATCTTACTGGGGGTTGCTCTAACTTAAGGAGATTAGAGCAACCCCCAGAAACTCTGCTGCAGTTTCAACAAGAGTCCAGAGCAGTATAGACACGACGGGTATGATTCACTTCTCCAGATTCATCTTGTCTTAGTGTAGGTGTCTAAAATAGGTCAAATGAATCACAGCCTACAATTCCTGCTTAAAAGGGAGCCTACTTGCCTTGCTCAAACATACATGTCTCTGTTACGAATGACTCTCACCAGACCTTTCTCACACTAGACCCACTATAGGAATGGTAAATATATGTTGCTATATCAATATATCAAGTAATCAATATAATGAAACAAGATATTGCAATACATTCGAAATAATTGTCAATTTTTCTTAACATTTCCCAGATGGGAATTTCATCATTTCTGGGTTCCAGAATGAAGGCAGATGTCAGAATTGCCCACCAAATCTTGTATATTTCTCTGGAGAGCTCCAGATATCAGTCACTGACAGGTGACCAAAGTTGTCTTCATCTTCCAGATCCCAAGGGCTCTCTTCTACCTTTAGAATCACCACGTGACAGGAGCTGCATGTTTTATATCCAGGAAAAGACAGCTGTAAATATGAGATGAAGGACTATCTGGCATTCTTCTAAATCTGGTAAATTCTTTTACTAATATGGTAACAGCCTCTCTTATCTTACTCAAGAAAGGATTAATTTAGTTTCCTCAAGAGAAATAGCAGATTGCTTTTCACAATGTTCAAAGGTCCCATGGTTCATATTAATTTCCTTCATAGGTCTGACCAAATAAATTTAATCACACTGCTCTGGTCCCTCATTTAACCTCATTATTCTAGTTTATTTCATAAAGAACATAGTCTTTGCTAGCATTTTTATAAAGCCGAGGGATAACAGCCAACACACACACAGAGTCCATTTCCCTTGAAAGCAACTAATGTTATCACTTGCAAGCAAGCTTTTACTTCTTGCATGTGCAGTCAGTAGTCTACAAAAATCATGTCTATAACTTTGATCACAGCTGTGCTTACCCATCATAGCATAAAGTTTCTATGCAGTTGTCTCAGCATTCGGAAACACATCTATATAGGAATTATTTGGGAATTTGCTGAGCAGAGCCTATCAGAACAGAATTCCCTACCTGAAATGCCAGTCTGGTTATTTGGTTTACCCAGCTTTGAAACAATCCAGAGTAAGGTGTGTTAAACATGCATATGTGTGTGTATACCTGCATAATGGATATATGGAAAGATTCAGATGAGAGAAAATAATGCCATAAAATAGGGATACAAATGATTGTGCCTTCATATTTTAATAATTTCTGTAGTAAAAGATGAAGACCAAGACTCTCAGTGATCATCAGTGTTTCAGCATTTCCAAGCATCCACCACAAACGTTCCCTAAGTTTTGAATAATCCACTCTCTGACAAGAACCCTTTAAGGTATTTCAAACTAAAGCAACCAGAAAATTCACAGTATATACTATTTGACCATTCATTCATTTATTTTTGGCACAAGCTTGTAATTTTCACTATTAAACACCTAGATAAGTACCAAGAAATCACTATTCACTGGCCAAATGTGTCCCCATTAAGCAGAGTTTATGCTAATACTGTCTCAGTTAAGTAACAGTTATTCATTATCCTCAGGCTAAATTGTTTCACTGGCAGATGTCTCATTAAAACAGCTGTTCTGAGCAACCACAACCATGCAGAACAGGGGATTCTCTATTGTCATTATTGTTGTTGTTATTATTAACAATAAGCATTTACATAAACACTTCAGATGTACGTAACTCACAATTACTCTCTATGTATTCCTTACCTGGGAAGTATGGTGATTCAGAGACCATTTGCCACAGTGGAAGCAACTCCTAATTAGTGATAACACAACTCAGCATATGTTTTTTGATATTACTGTTATTCTGAAGCAAGTGTTTGACCTTACCTTATGCTATTTTGGAACTTTTCCTCCACAACCTAAAGAAAAGCACAATGCATTTATAAAAGACAGCAGCATTCTCAGTAGCTAGAATAGGGCCAGGGAGGTTTTTCTCAGAAAAAGACAATCGCCTCCCTTTACCCTTTTCTTTCCCCACTTCCCTCTCTTCTCTTTTTGGCTTTCAGACTCCTCTGTCTGTGCATTTATTCCTCCTAGAGCCCCATAAACTCCTCTCCCACCTGCACACTATGCCAGACTGTTCTCTCCTATCTCCATGCTGAGAAGGCAGGAAAACCAGGCTTCCAGCCTTCTGCTTTCCTTCTCATCTGCCTGGAGCATTGCTCAGCCCCTCCTGCCCTGAAGGGAGCCTGCCCAGGTCTTCCTCAAGGGCAATGCTTAAAGAGCCGAGCTGGCCCCTACAAGCCTCTCAAACATTTAACAGCCAAGCTCTAACAAGGCTGTAACGAGCACAAATAAAATGTTTCAAATGCTTGACCGTGCCAAGTACAAGCAGATTTCCTTATCAACAGTAGAAGGGAGAAATGCCACCTCTACCAAATACTATGTCCATCCTCCGAAGGGTGGGAGCTCTACAGTTTCTAAAATAAAGTTTTTCCTACTTGCTGTCATGGCAAAATAGTGCTGTCTCTTCCCCTAGTCTCATTTTGGGGAATTTTTCAACCATTTTTATTAAAACTTAAAAAGTGCATGTGCTTATTCTGAGATAAAAATCCCACATGGGAAATGTCTGTGCAGGTGAAGCTTGAGTAAAAGTTGAAAATAAAGACTTATAAAGGGAAGTGTCAGGAAACCCTGGTAAGTGATGTTTCTAATGCTGCTTGCAAAATATCAGAAATTGGGAAAGAAACAGGAATTTGACCCTGCACATCCAACCTCCCTAATGGATTAACGTGCTTAAGGAACTTAGATCCTCTGTGAAAGGTTTGCAGTCAGGAGCAGAAGAATTAGGACCACGCCAGTTTCTTCCAGTTCAACATTTGTGCAATCATCCAGGAAGCCCTTGCGAGGAACCACAGGCCCAGGAGGATGTGGACCATCTGGGGACGTGGTCTGAGCTACAATAGAAACACATGAGCTACAATAGAAACACATGAGCAGGAAACCCAACATGGCTGGGTGAGCCAGGCAGGGGAGGAGTGGGATGGCAAAAGGAGACAACCTGCAGGAAGGCTCAGCATCCCAAACTGGAGCAAAGCTGCCCTGCTTTGCATTAATGGATGCTCAGGCTCAAATGTCAGCATGTCCACTTCATCATTGAAGAGGCAGATGAGTTAGCAATTGCCTGATATCCATGGGGGCTGTGCAGCGTGATTCAGCTGCATGAAGCAGAAGTGTTGCCACCTCACCTCTAATGAACTAACACTGTAATGAACACAGCTCCCTTTTTGCAGAACACTTGTTTTATCTGTTGAATTAGGCTTATTAGACAAACCCTAGAGAGGTTTTTCTTTTTTTTTTTTCTATTTCATAATCTGTGAAAGTTAAAAGCTTGTTGTTCTTTCACACAGTCACAGATTTGTCTTTCTGCTGTTTCATGAAGACATATTTTGACTGCCTGAAATGTCATATCACCAGTAGTGTCAATGTGAATGCAAGGAACTCTCAGAGGACAGTTAATCAAGACCATTAGCAAGGTCCCATGTAGAGCATTAAATACCAGTTTGGGAAAATTTAACTGTATGATAATGAATAGAACAGGTAAAATCACCATTCTGGTGTTCTGGTCAGTGCAGGCAGAGATAGCTGAAGTTTATGTTGCTCAAATTACATATGAGTAAATCAGTTCTTTTTTGTCTTTAATGATGTGAGTGGGAAACACTTGAAATCCCATCATATTTTTTTAACTTTTAGATTTTTCCTAAGCAAAAACAGAGAAATCAATCTCTTAAAACTGTTCACAGAAAGAAACCCTCTCCATACACAAAAACTAGTTCAAGTGAAAGAAAAGTATTTCACTTTAATAATTTTAATTTATTTTTTTTTTTACTGCCTTATCTCTTATGTAGCCCTGGTATTGTGACACTATGCCTTCACTGAAAAATTCTTGAATAAATTTTTTTAACTTGCATCTTTTGTTACAACTATAAAAAATGTTTTCTTATAATTTTCAGTTCAATATGTTTAATAGAAAAAAAAAAACCCTGACCAACCCTCATTACAGCCATTAACAATTTGCATTATTAATGGAGGATGGGGAACTCTGGAATCAGATCCCATCTACTTTGTCAGGAAGTGTGAATCTTATCTACATACATGGTGAGCTAGATGCAGCTGACAAAGATCTAAAGAAGCTTTTAAACTAATAATTCGTCAGGTAGTTTGGAACCTGGGTGAGAGCCAGTGGGAGTTTGGCATGCAGTCTGATAAATTTTGGTAGCAATATAGTGGCTTTTCAAGCTTTGATGAACCTTGTGTCAGAGTATCTCTAAGAGATAATATCTTCTTCTCTATACACAGATTTCCCCCAGAAAATCAGTGCCCATGGCATAGTGCCCATAGCACAGGGCATGCAGGAGTTGCTTGTGCCCAATCCTAATTATTTCCCTTTTTACTGAGTTACTAGAGACACTGGAGGGAAGAGAGTATGTGCTGTGATGAGCATGACACAAGGGATGTCCGACTGTGACTGTCAGGAGCAGGAGGTGCCCATAAAGGTGTCCACTGAAGCCTGCCGCAGGTCTCAGGTGCCTCCCAGACATGGTGATAGAGGCCTCTAATGCCACTGGTTCTGGGGCAGAGAGGAAACAGAGATGTCAAAGATGGTTTGCGCAGAAATATTTTGCTTAGGACAGGCTTCGGCCATGACCCAGGTGGGAGCTGCACACTGACACTACTGCAGCTGTGCCTGGGCCCTGGAGGCATGGGAGTGATTTTAAAGAAAACAAGAGGAGTGATTTTAAGGAGTGATTTTTAAAGGAAGGGCATCCCATAAAGCACATCATCTGGGTGTTTTCTCTTTCTTTCCAAAACTGATTCCACACAGGTTGATACGTGGTAGTGCAGGATGAGTGTGCGGGCCTGGTTTACAGCTGGCTGGAGGCACCCCTGCTTCAGAGCTGCCGTGGCCAGAGTGTGGCTGAGGGGCAGATTTTCCCACAGGAGCTGGCCAGTTAACCTCAGAGAAACTTGGGTGCCTCCAGTTATTGGAGAGACATGAATGTTCTTCTCAACCTCTTGATGGATTGAATTTTCCTCTGGAGGGAGCCCTCTGGTTCCATTGATGACGGAATGAACTGGAGGATGTGCTTAAATTAGGTGCCTAATTTTTATGTGTCTGTGATATGAATCCTGTGCCTAACCACATCAAGAACTTTTAAAAATCCTGTTAAGCATTATCTTGAATCTTCTGATGCTAAAAATATTTGCAAATCCAGTCCCAGCTATTTTCTTAAAGAAACGAAAGATGAGTTTAACCTTCATGTTTAGGGCACTCCAAAATTAAGGCATCATGACTCATAATGAATCATGAGTACTGTAGGAGATCTCAAAAGTTTCTTCATCATTTTCACTGTCTGAAAAGGAGAAAGTTTTGCAGGAAGAGACAGGCTTCAGGAGCTGTCATGTGGTATGTAAAAACACACCAGAAAGGCAGAAGGCAATATTCCAAGGTTTGGGATTTTTTTGTCCTTGCAAGTCAAGAGGGTCACATAGAGGTTAAATTCCTGGACAGATATTTATTTTATTTTTTTCAGCACTGAGGAGTAAAAATAGACAAAATGAGAACTTCTGTCATTGCCAGAGTGGGCCAGACAGTTCTGACACAGTCCAGCACAGAATTATATACGTACTTATTCATTACTTTAGACCAGCTCAGCAAATATACTGATTTGTGGCTACTTTTTGCAATTGTTTTCAGGAAAAAAATCTTCCACAGCCTTACAGTAAATAATCCACAAGATTATTATCTAAAACTCCCCATCCCCATGTCCCATAATTACTTGCTCTTTAAACAATTCCTGTGTTTTGTATACATGTAACCGACTGTGTCTCAATCACCTATGACAATATAATACAGGTAATTTTCTTTGGCTGCATTACTCTATCATTACTTTGGCTCTCTGCTTAATATGTCACAGTAATGAATGCATAACAATGCCTGGTAACTCTTACTTGCTCTTCTACTAGTTATTTAAAGTGAAGGGAGTGGGGCAGAGACTGAAGTCTAATTAATAATATGTTCATTTCAGCTTTGTAATGAGAAAGAGAAAGGAAAAATATGAAGGTGGCTATTTATTTCTTACGCCAATATAGTTTCACTCCACGATTATGGCTGGCAATGTGACTACGTGGCTATTTCATTGTGGGTACATAAAAAACAGCAAAGAAAATGAAATGTAAAAAAAAAACCAGACAAGCAGCAGGAGGAAAACATTTCATCTTGTACACAACTGAATGGGAAAAGAGACAAGCAGGCAACAGATGACAGATGAATGGGCCTATGATGGACTGCATTTTTGTGTCAAAACAGAGCCAACTGTCTAACAGTCATTCAGACGGTAGGAGAGGCACCACACAGCATGATTTCCAGTTCAGCTGGCACTTAGGGGTTTAATTATGTACATGGTAAATGTTCTGCGAGGACAATATCCTGGCTTCAGATACAGGCACCTAAAGCCAAGGCTTCCTTCTAGCTCTGCCTCTCCTACTGTTCTTAGTTTTCACTTTGAAGTGATATAAACCTGTGCTGTGAATTCCCAGGGATGAGGGAAGCTGTTACAAATGCCACACCACCCTTTTCCATCCCTGCCATGTGGAGAACATTAATTCCCCTGTTTGTTCCTTTCAGGGGTCCTGTGCTCTGACATGAATCCTACTCTCTGACATGAAGTGCTTTGAAAAGACAAATAAGGTTGGCTTAGGGTTAGTTTTTACATTGGCAGGTGGATATAACCTACACAGTCCTCTTGTTTCCTGCTCATCTCTCTGACCATGCTGTAGCCTGAGCAACGTAGCTCAGCACAGATGCTTTCCTTAAAACTGAAATGACACCAAGAGTATCAGATAGAGCCTAATGATGAGAAACAAGGATTTCTGACCAGTCAACTTTCAACCTGGAAGGAAAAGCAAGAAGCTTTTTGCAAAGCACAGCAAGAAATAATTGCTTATTTATGAATACCTAATGTTAAGTATAACTAGTACTGTAAGATTAGTAGTAAATGGCTTTGTTAACTATATTAGAGCATTCCTGTGCACACACTGTCATTGGTTGGCAGAAGCCACTGAATGGCAGATTGAGTGATCACTTCCCATTATTCCTGATTTCTTTCACACTGCCTCCAACTCTGCTTTTGCTGGTGTAAAACCAGCAGTAACTTCACTGAAGTCCACAAAGCTAAACAAGTTAAAAGTCCAGTGTTGAACCAGAATCCCTCCAGCTGACCCAGCCTCACAGAGGGTCTGCCACCCAGAAGGGCTCCTTTGAGGACTTCACCTGTTCATTGCTTTTCACAGAGCAATGTTCAGACCAAGAAGAAGGGATTGGGTGCAATGTTTGGAAATATTCTGCTTTGGCTGTTTCAAGGCTAAAAAGAGCTTTTCTCCTTGATGGACATAATCACTGTGAGGCTCTGACCAGTGGAAATACTTAACCTGCTGTTAAAGCCAAGGTGTTCCTTGTAATAAACAGGTACCTTTCTAATACAGTTCTAGTCTTTGAACAAGTAGCGTCGGAGTGGAGATGAAAGGACTGGCTCTGCAAGAGCAGAAAGATGTCATGTCTTCTCCAGGCTGAGTTTCCTTCTGGCTTTTCTTCTTGAGTTTTTAGACATTAGGAAAGTGATGTAGCCTGCAGATTAGTCTGTTCACAGTGTGTATATACTGAAGTCATATGCATACCCCTCAGCCCTTGAATTTTGGTTCTGTGGGAAAGATGAATGAAGAGGTGGAAGAGAGAGACTGGGGTGCTCTTTGGGGCTCTGTAAATCTTTCATCCTTTGCAAAATAACTTTCAGTACTTGAGACTGCACTGGTTTGTTCAATTTAGTGCCTCTTAATAAAGGTGGCAGATCATTTCTCTATACTGATTTGTTGAGACCTTTTGCTGCTGTGTCCTGACTGATCCTGACTAGAATGGGCAGGAACTGTCCTTCAGTAATTCCTTTAATTCTTTGCTAATAATCACCAAAGAAAGGTTCAGGCAGTTGATCATTTGTGTCAATGACCTTCAGGGGTATTCCCCAGCTGTCCAGTCTTGTCCCTCTTGCTGTTTGCACATGTGATCAGAGAGAACATGAAAGACCTGTGGTGCAGATGTGCTGGCTGTAAATGTACCTCTAGTTCTCTTTCCAAAGACAAGTTTTCCAGAAATTACTATTTTCCTAGGAAATTACAAAAAAAATTTCTTCTTCCCCTTGGCAATATTTTCCTTTCCATTTTAGAAATCAGAATTACAAAAATATCTCCCCCGGTTCACTAATTCCTTCCTTGCCAGCCTTTCAGTTTTCCTGGAGTTTGATTGACCTATCAAATGTAAAACTCAAGGAAAGCATTCACTTTCTACCCACTCTCTTTGTTTCATTAAACCAAGCCAACCCAAACTGTAATTTTTCCAGTACAAAAATATTTAAGTGGAAAATATTCATTTGGTCCTACAAGAACTGGTGTCTGCAGACAGGGCCTGCAGCAGGTGGGGAGCGATGAGAGGGGCAGGAAGGATGGCTGTCGACCACATGGCCTGGTACCACCTCCTTACATATCCAAATAAATCTAGCCCTGTTCTTATTCCAGGTATTCTTCCTCTTCTGCCCTCGTGGCTGTCCTGCCAAGCTGTAGGTCTGGGATAGGGCATGGCTACCTGCTAACTCTGTTGTGGTTGTCAGAGGAAATAGAAGATCCCTCTGTACTTGTACAGTTTTCTCATAGCTTTTATGCACAATTTGAGAAGTTGTCTCTGATTTACAAAGCCCTTCCAGCTGTGGGCTCTGATTTCCCTTCCTAAGACTGTTTTTGTTCATTACGGCAACAGTGTGCTGCTGTGGCC
>VZTV01061280.1:0-11973 GCA_013400875.1 Anhinga rufa
TTCTTTCTTTCTTTCTTTCTGTGTATATTCTAGCTGTCATTTTTGTAGATGCTGAAATATTGTGGATGGATTTTCGTGGGGTGGCAAAATGTACATGCCTGGCACAAAGTTATTCCAAATATGGTATTTTTGCTCCCAAAACATGGAGCAATAAAAAATTTCTGAAAAACAAGCTTTCCAGAATTTTGTTACCCATAAGCTAAGCCGCTTTGGCTGTTAGTGAAGAGAAATTAGGAAAAAAGTGATCCGAGGCAGATAGTTGGCTTAGAAAATTGTATTTGGAAGCTCTGAAATTTCACAAGATTTTAAGAGCAGGAAGCAGCCATCTCTTACAGCAAAGATCCATAGTCCACAGCACAAGTGCCAAGAGCAGCATACAAGTAAATTTGAATAATATGCATTTTGCATAATGTGATATAGATCTGAGCTGCAGCCTTTTGAAGAAAGCATGTGTGAGATGTACTTGCTCCCCAGCTCTTGGCTTTCTCTTGGTCCTGCACTGATACATAGGCAAGATGCTACTGTTAGGTGATCAGCGGTGTCTCAGTTTGCTCCAAGGATCCACAAGCACGTACGGCTTCTAATTTGAGAAAGAAAAGTAGGCTGGCGCACCACTTCTTACAGATTGCCCCTAAAAAGGGAAGTATCGGGCAGCTTTGACAACGGGTTTGCTCCTGTCTTTTTCATATTGCTCCTTTATATGTTCTAAATCTCAAAGCAAGTTTTTAATTTAGTTCTGTGTTCAATAGCCTAAAATAGATGCTGAAACTGCTTTTAAATGGGATCTATTGTTAATATAAAGAGCTGTATCAAAGCTAGTGGATATAATGACAAATACAACCCAACTTTGTAACATAATGACTTTTACCAAATAAGGGAAATAAAATGAATTTAATTTACTGTGTGTTGGCTGTCATCACTGTATTAAAGGTTATACCGGTATTTATGAAAAGTTGCTATCTCAGTAATTTAATCAACTTAACAACCTTAAGCCTATGCAGGGGTACAAAGTTCAATATTACTTGTCTTGAAAAGAGCAAGTTCTGGTTTTGAAGGTATTTAAAATGCTACCCTAACAATAGCAGTTAGAAACAGGAATGCTAAAATTAACAATTTAGTCATGCTAATTGATTGTATTGTGCAGGTAGGTTGTGAATTCTTAATTATATGGTTTTTAATAAACTATCTGCTATTGGTTTTGTGTAGATCATCCTTTGCAGGCTGGAAGTGCCAAGTGCAGGATAATTCAGTGAATGATGTGGACTATTTCAGCTTCTTGTTTTCAACCCTTATAGGTAATCCATGTGAATGTTATAATTCAGAATTAACAAAATGAAATTTCTTTTGATAGTCAATTGCTGGATTTAATTTAGAATAAATGGTGTTGTAAGTACTTCCTGAAAATAATTCAAAATTTGTTATTTATTGTTTTACGAGTACTTTTTTCCCCCCTCAGTCTGATTTTTGACACCCTATTTTTACACTTCAAATTGCCATTTAGGCTGAATACATGCATATATTTTCTTCCTTCTAGCAACTTTCTTTGGAAAGTATGAGGAAAACCTAAATTCAGCATATGACTCAAAAGTTTGTTTGTTTNTTCCTTGTGGACATGCTTATGCTATTAAAAACGTTCCATCAGAGTAAAGTAATCAAAGTTCGTTGAAGTGAGGTGCCCAGGGTCAGCATGTGAGCAGAATTACTTCTGCTACTATTTCTTACTCAGATATAAAAATAGTTATATTTTGGGTTGATGCAACTCTGGGAAATAAAGGTTGTTAAAATGGCATAATATTTCTGAGAAGTATCTTCCATTAACTTGTCCTGTGGTAAAAAGTGTCTTTTCTTTATCACTTCAGTCATTTATAATGTTCAACTACTTTGCTTTCAAAAATTACTTCCCCCCCCCAAACAGTGAAGAGAGTGCTGTATTGATAACTGAGAAAACGAAAGCAAAACCAAAGTGACTGTTTTGGAGCAGTAGTCCTGTTTTACTAAAGCATCTAATACCTGGCTAGAAATAATTAGCCAAATGATTTTTTTTTTTTAAAACCCTGAGGTTATGTTAGAAGGTTACTGAGTTATTGTGAACACATAGTGAATTGTCTTGTGTTATTACTTTGGTTTTTTAATTTTGTAAAGATACCTACGATGAAAATACCAGCATAATGTGGGCCTCTGACAGTGTTTATACCACATTATAGTTTAAATGGATATGCCATTGATTTTTCAAATATTTTTTGTTTTCTTTCAGAAGTCAGAATTTGTATTTTGATAGAAAAAATTTAAAATACCAAGCAAGAGCTTTTAAGAAAAAAAATGTTGTGCAGGCAGAATTCAAAAGACAATTTTTTGTCAATGATGCTGTTGAAACAGAACAGTGCTTGGCTTGTTTCGTGATACTGTTGTACCGCTTCTTTTTCTCTAGGGTTTTCAAGAGAGGAGTTGACTAGTCTCCAGGGCATTAGAGGAAAGCCACACATTAGCCAGACACAGCTTTCACCTGTCCGTCTTTACCTAACTGATCTGGACCAGTTTTTACACCACTGGGCTGTGACAGAGGTAATGCATCAACACTAATTCTAAATGACAGCATACAAACTCAGAGTGCTCTCCATCCCTTTTCTGCAGATGCCTAAATCTTGTTGTTGAAAAAAGAACAAAAAATAAAACAGCTGTCGAACAGCCAAATTTTTTTTATAGCCATCAGATGAAGTAAGTTGCTTTGAAAGGTGAATGGTCAGAGACATATGCAAAACAATACTCATGGAAAAAATGGGTACAAGCCTTGGTGGAAAATTCTTAAACACCAGCAATATGTTTTGGCTTTCATAATTAGTTTTTTTGCAATTAATTTATTTTGGAAGAGTTTTCTTTGAGAGTAAATTCCACTGTTAATTAAAAAGCACTTGCATTAAATGAGATTTTAACTTGGAAGTAATATTAAGTTGGCATTGGTGGTTATTTAGAACAACTTCTGATGCTTATTTAATCAGAATTTACTGGTATTAGAAACTTCACTGTGAATTCAGTTCCTGCTTGTAAGGTCATAAGAACTGAAAGCTTAATTTTATTGCTGGCTCTAAAGGGATCTGAGCCACCCAATTTTATTCAGAACAGGCATATATTATGTCTTCATTTTGGCTTAACTCTTTTTGTTGCTTAGCCCACCGTAAACCCCTTTAGGGTGTGAAATCGTGATTTAATGACATGCCAATTTGACAGTCTTCATATAATCTCTGTCATGAATACAGAAAGAGTGTAACAGAAGTTTTTAGTTATATGACTTACTCTGGGTTTTCATGGCAGTCTTTGTGGTTCAAGAGAGTGGTATAGTAGACTTCTCTCTTCCAAATTGTAAAGTTTAAGTCATAATCTACTGAAACTAATGATAGTCGTAGGCATATATTGCATGTGTGCTATTGTGTATTGAATAGTATTTTAAGCAAAGTTGTTATTTGGTACCATGACTGACACACATCTTTAGATATCCTGCCTTCAGTCAGTTGGCCTGTGGAGCAGTTGAACTTTATCCTAAGTCATTTCACCTTGTCTCTTCTGGGCAGTAATGATTTGTTTTCTCACCAAACCACCTTCCTCCGGTATTGAAAGACTTGAATGTTTTCTCTCCCTGTCCTGTACAGAACACAGGATTGTTCCTTGGTGAATGCACCAGGGAGATTACTTGCAAGTTTTTCTCAGAGTTAGCATAATCCCATACATCTGTAGGATTCATATATACTTCACCTGCTTCTGAAAATGCTACCCCTCGCATCCTCTTTCTTTCCTCTGTTTGCTTCTCTTCCACAAATCTGTCAAAGTTGGTTGAGAAACCACACAATAGGAATATTTTAGCTTAGGGAAGGTGAAGTAGTTTGATTATAGATATCTTGCTTGTGCCTATGGTTCTTGGTTGCAAGTTCGATTTACTACTTCTGCCACAATCTTTTCAGTGTTTTGGTGCCATCAAGGAGAGTTACTACTTTTCAGAAACTTGAGATTTGCTTTTGTTAAGTACCTTTTTTTGGGAACGATACAAGGTGCTCCACAGGTTCTCAGGAGTGGATGGCAGTCATTAAGCAAAGAGCTGGATATCCTTGCTTAGTAATGAAAGAGGATTTGGACATCCTATGGAGCATTGCATATGGAGCATTGCACTACTACTGCAGTTATGTGTCAGCCTGAAGTCTTTTCTGGGGATAAAGTTATGAAAGAGAATGGCAACAAAAATCCCATGCATCAAGAATCTACGTGTGAAGAATGATGAGACCTTCTGGACCCCACCTCCTTTTGTAGACTCTTAATCAAAGGACTGCTGCTTACAACTCTGAACTTGAGAAGGAGATTGGAGGCTTTTCCTCATAAGCATGTTCATGATTGTGGAGAGAAAGTTTCTAGTAAACTAGGTTATATCAGTTACACCTAGGATGTGATCAGGAATAGTCAGCAAGAATTTATGAAGGGCAAATTGTGCTCAACCAACCTGTTGGCTTTCTGTAACAAGGTGACTAGCTTGGTGGGTGAGGAGAGAGCAGTAGATGTCAACTTAAAATTAAAAATCAGATATTTAGGCTTTTAGGTGCCTGGTTTTTCTTCTGTGTTTAAATATCTAGTACAGTGCTGTGTTCATTAAGTTTTAGGGGTTTTCTCTTTTCCTTGTTGAGTGCTGTTCTCCAGCCTCAAACATGTTGACCCATATTCTATTTTATGTTCAATTTGTAAAGAAAACATTCTGGGTACTATAGTCTATAAAGCCTTTGGGATTTGGAGGCTGGACCATTTTAAAGGTGAGGGCAGCAGGGGGAAATCCTTGCTTGGGAAAAACCTTGCAGTTCAAGATTTGCCCAAAGTTGCACAGGAATACTTTTTTGTAGAGCAAGTAGTTTCCACCAGGTATTGAAAAAGCTACTCTCCTCACAAAAGAAAATAAACCAAACAGCAACAAAACCCTCCCAAATCCAGAGCTGCAGCCTCTGGGGAGAAAACTGCCAGCAAGTCATGAGGCTTTTCTAGGATGTCTTGAAAGACAGTGCGGTATGATAGCTCTATGTGCATTGAGTTTCAGGGAGGTAGGTTTGGAGACGGCTTTCTTCCAAGTGGACATAATTCAAGGTATAACAGTATGACACAACTTTGGAATCAAAATATTTTTAGCTATGACAGAAAATTATTTCAGTTAAGAAGTGCCACAGGAAATAATAAAACCCAGCTTGAGTCACTCTTTTGGTGGAACTGAGTAGAGTGGCACAGCTTCTGAATGCTGAATCTTTCATGCTTTCCATGGCTGGATAAGGAAGTTTATGGTGATGCTGTAATGTTACACAAAATATTTGTAGTAATTTAAAATACCTAGTAAGTGAGAACAGCCCTCTGTTGGCTGCAGAGCAGGCAGCATTCAGGCCTCTACTTTATGTTGAGAATTGTTAATTTAAGAGTTCTCATTGTGTAGCTGTAATTCAGGTTTTCCTCATAACAGAAAAATACCTTATTGTGGATGAAAATAAATAAGGAACTGATGGAATTATGCTTTGACAGGCTGGTTTCCTATGAATAATTGAGACTAGTGATCAGATGATGATGATGATGATTATTATTATTAGTCCATCCATCCTCCTCTTTCTTCTCTTTTACTACTATTTTTTTCTAAACCATTGGCTAGGTTTTAGCTGTCTGCTAAAAGAATAAATTTGCAAATACTAGTTTACTGTAAGTTTTATGAAATAAGCAGGTGGAAGAGAAAAAACTCTAGATGAGCACAAAGCAGTGTTTAACTCTGTTCCTGCATCCTGCTTGGCAGCAGCTAGCTGGCCAGCCTGCATGTGCATTGCTCTGGACCAGGCTCGGCAGGTGCTGTCCCTTGGCCTGTAGGGGTATCAGGGGCTGTGAGGGAGGAGCAGCTGGGGTTAGGGTGCTGAGGAAGCAGAAGGTGAAGGGATGAAGGGTCCCGGGCGTGACTTTGTTGGAGGCCACGGCTTGTTGGCTTGATTGCTTGCTGCTCAACTTTGTTTTCAAATCCAGAGAAAAGCAGCCCCAGCTTTCTGTCACTAGCTAGCTGTACTGTGCAGCGAGTGGTACGTATTTCTAATGGTAGTGAACTATAAGAGGGAATTCAGTGTATAACATATATATATATATACACACACCAGAGATGTGGAAGGAGAAAAGATATGCCTCTGGAGAAAGAACAGGTTATGTAAAGGAAAAGAATAACTTGAGTCATTTTCAAATGGCAGTTCGGACTTTTGAAGTGTGTTCCATTATAACCAGCTCAGTTAGTAGCACATGTCTAACCGTAATTGGTGAAAAGGCCAAACAAATGCACTTCGGATAGGAGTTAATGCTTTTAAGTGGTTTATAACAAAAGCTGTTTTGAGATGGATACTGTTTGTAACTCGATACTGTTTGTAACTCTCTGTCTAGAGAGTGGTAATTGGTATAGTGGAAATCCGAAGCCATGTTTTGTGGTTTGTTTTTTTTTTTTGTGGAAGCTTTTAGGTAATGGCGATTTTCACTTAAGGAGCAATGCTTAAGAAAAGTGTCCCTTTAAATGCCATTTTGTGTAGCTGTAAGGTTAATCTTCATATTTTGTCTAAAAGATATGTTAAATGTGGAAACCTTGGTTCCTTTTCTGGAGCAACTTCTACTTAAAATTACTTCTGCCTTATTAAAGCCAATTATTTAAAATCATACCCCTGTAGCTGAAATAGATGGGACTCCAGAATAAATGGTTGCAGCCTTAGGGAAGATGCTTCAGTGTTCGTTCATTTTAACTGTGCCTATAGTGTTTGTTGGTAATATTGTTCGCTCCCCTGTAATTGAATTGTTCTGCTAGTATCGAATGAAATGGCGCCAACAGGAATGAACAGTTTAACAAGGTAACAGTGTATACGTGATAATTTCTGTCATTGTAATATTTGATGTTTGTGACACTTGAACATTTTGGAGGGGGAAAGCAAAGGGTAATTCAAACGTTCTGCTTGAAGTCGAGATTCTAGAGTTATACTGAGCACATAACTGACTCATTTCATTGAGTATTTTATTTCTTCATTTAAAACATTAAAGGGCAAACACTAGGGAAGGTCAGCTGCTTTTAAAAGCAGTCTTGAATTCAAAAACCTTTGGATGCATATAATGTAATATACTAATGTTCGTCAAACGGAGAAGTCTTAAGTCTTGTATTGAGAAGGCTCTATCTGCACTGATATGCTATGGAAAACAGTGACAAATATTAAAGATAGCAAGTCAATGCATGTAAATAAAAAGTCCTGCAAGGGCTGTACTGTTTTCTGTGTTTTCAAGTCCTTTTGTTTGCTGAGGGAGCAGGCAGCTGAATTTGGAGACTTGCACATCAGATGTTCCTTTGAGTGTCCTGCATGTGGTCTGACAGGGAGGCATCCACGAAGAGGAGGAATCAGCTGTGGTGACATTTTATAGATGTGAGGAAGCTGCTGAGCTGTGAAAGAAGGGTTTATAATGGCTACAAAAGGATGAAACAAAAGCTTCTTGGGTAGCAAAGCTATTTCATGGTGTCCTTTCTTCAAATTTTGATAGTAAGGTGGCTCTGAGACGAGAACCAGACCTGTGCTGTTTTTCAGGTACGGCTTTGTCTCCTTCTGGATAGCATGTTAGCCGTGGAGCATAAAACCTGGTTTTGCTCACAGAAGAATAATAGTTTCCAAAGTGCCTGTCACTTAGCAAGACAGTAAGGTTGTGCCCATAGTTCTCTGCCTCCTGGCACCGTATCTTGCTGATACCCAGATTTAAACGTGATCAGATTGTTCCACAGTAGGTGAGCAGTGGTGATTGCCACCCGTGTTTTTGTGTCCAGTGGCAAATAAAGATAACTTCACTTGGTTTAGTCAACTTTTAATACAGGTTTAACATCAGACTGTATGCACAGCCTAGGAATCTGCATATAGGCAATTGCTACAGTTCAACAGATGCAAGATAAGTTTGCATGCTGCAGTTACTGTTTCCGATCCAGCAATTGACTTCATAATCCTAAGTCTTTGGAAATACATACTCCATCAAGATGGGGGACACAATACATGTTCTTAAGCATTTATAATTCTTAAACAAGTTTCTGCCTTCCTGTTTTGCTGTCTTTATGTAAAATTAGCCTCATTAGTGTTCCCCCCTCCCCTGCTGTTGACCACCTGTGTGTTGTTCTCTGACAAACTCTGACATTCCTTCTTTTTGGCTTTTTCTTTTTTTAACCTAGGTTTTGTTTTGTTCTGTTGTGTTTGTGTGGGGTTTTTGTGTTGTTTTTTCTTCTTTTTTTTCTGGAGTCACTGAATCAGGAATACCTTTCACATCCGCCTCTGTGAGCTTGGCCAAGGCAGATGAACAAAGATCTCTTGTTGTACGCAGCTTACTCAACAACTCAGGGCACTGTTAATATTGCCCTGTCAAATCAATTTATTTCAGAAAGAGAAGCAGCACCTGTCAAGGGAGTGCACTGCCTGATAAGCTAGGGTGCTTCGGGGAAAGCTGGCCAAGCTTCAGACGACAAGCTTCATTGCCTGCCCCATCACCTGAAAACTTCTTGTTTTCTATGCTCTGCAGTAACGTGTTATACTGGATAGAGTCCCACTCGAAAGAGTCATTTCACAAGGGCTTGGGAATTGACTGCAGAACAGCCTGTTACATTTTAGTTACCCATGTTTGAGGTGGATGTCAACGTGAATTGAAAAGTATATTTTAAAGTTCAGGTTAGGATATAGTGTCTAGTGTGTGCCAACTTTCTTTTTAATCAAATTACTTCCTCTTGGAGTCTGAGCTGTCTTTGGTCTGACTCCACATAGTGGCTCGCTAAAATACTCAATCCCTTGTTTTTTCTGCTTGCTTGCTTCCTCTCTGGGCTCATGCTTGTATGTGTTTTCAGAGGAAGATGAGTATTTTTCTTTGAAAAAGCAAGTACTTCACAGCATGATTAAGCTTGAAACTATGTGCAGATTTCCCCTGGAGAGTTCCTGATAAAATATTTCCCTTGAGGCTTTTTAAATCAGAAATATGTTATGGGAAGCATTGAGCGATTTAGGGAGTGGGAACAGTTAAATAATGAACCTAACATTACTCAGTTCATCATTTGTGGGCGTTCCTGTTGCCATGAGGGCTCAGGTTGAGACTGGGCTTCCTTGGTTCCTCCCAGCTGTGCGTTTTGGAGTGGAGAGCATCTTACAGATAAGCAATACAGAACTGATGGATTCCTATGATTGTACATTAGAGCTATGAAAAGCCTGTTTTAAATTGGATCAAGAGTCAGTTAGGTTGGCTGTAAGCAGCAAAAATGCTTTAACTCATCCAGTTGAAGACTAGAGTAAAATATTCCATGGTGTCAGGATCTCCAAAAAGCCACAGGTAGTGGGGCCCCCCACCCCCTCCATTTTAGCTGGCTGCTGTTGGAGTATGTCTTCTGTATGGCAGGCAAGGAGGCCTGTGCTGCCAATGATTTCCTGAAGCCCCAGTAGGAAACCTCCTGTTATAGCTGTGTGGCTCGTTAGTATGATGGGTAGTTGGGCTTGTCTGTCAGTAAGGTTTAGTTTGAAAAGCTGCCAATGGATTATGAAGCCTGTAGTATTTGCAGCATAATGGTAACAGTTAATCCCTGTACTTAAGAGAATGCTTTTCTTTGGCTTAATTTACTCAAGTGGGTATTCAAACAAAATTAAAAAGAAAAAAAAACCTCCAAACCTCAAAACTTAAACCAAACCTGTTATAAAATACTTGTCTCAAAAATGTATACCCCCACCCCCGATCAGAAATGCTCATTCTCTGTCCATTCACTTCAGTCATACTCTGAAACAAAACTACTCTGGCTTTAGTCCTAAACCGATCTATGGATGCACCAAAAATGTGATAAATGCTAATCAAATGTAAAATAATGAATCAGCTGTGACATTTTATTATGGAAATTAAACATCATGCAAACCCTTGCCTAAGGAAAATTGTCAGGAAAAATACTAATTTTCATGTGATAATTAAGTTTTCTTTGCTTTTCATTTCCATGTCTAATAACGTTTCAGTTTCACTTTTTATAACAGGCATTTGTTATGAAAGCCATTTCAAGCAGGATTTAATTTATGGAATTGAAAAGGGTTGCCACTCCCATTTAATCATAGGAAAATAGAACTGGATGTGGGGAATGGCTGTGCTATTTTGAGGGTCAGAAGGATCTAAAAGGTTGAAAAACGAACTTGCCAATGCACTTTACCACCACCCTTCTAAGCAAGTATGCTGTTCTTTAGTGGTATGATGCCCGAGTGCTGGTGAATTGTACCTGTTATGAAATGCTGCTGCAACTTGTTATCTTGGGGAGAACGTCAGCGGGCCGGTAGGCCTGTTCTAGGGACGTAGTCCTAAGGGTGAAATATTAATAATGGTTTTTATTTATAACGAAACCTTAGTTTCCTGGGTGGGCCTGGTGGATTTGCCTTCAAGGTCGTTAATTTGTTGGCCTTGTGTGTATGTACTGACTTAGAAGGGATCTCCCTAGCTTACTGTGTCTAGTGTCATGTGCTCCCAAGCATACGGCATACCTCATTTGTAAACTTCCTGAGCTCTGTCTTTTGAGCAGCAAATGTCTCCTGCATTTCCCCTTTCATAATCATCCTTCCTAATTTCCATCTCATCTGCATTCCCAGCTAGCTATGATCATCGTTATTTTTTGTTGCTTTTTGCTTATATTTGTTTTCCTGCAGCAGTTTTCATCTCTTTGGTGTATTTGTAAGTGACGATAATATCCCTTCCCAGGTACAGTTTTGCCAGCCTAGGCGGGTTAAGTTCTTTCTGTTGACGCCAATATGACAGGGTCTCCATTTATGCAATTTTTCCATGCCCATTCAGTTTGAATTTACCTTTCCTGATGAAAACGAGTGACTCCTGTTTTGCACAGCATGTCAGAAATAGTCTAAGTAGGGTCTTACAGAGTAGTATTGAACAGACGATCAGTACTCTGATCGCTTCTGTTGTGATTATCTTTATTTTTCCATCCTGAAGTGACATTTGCCCATTTCATGGTTCTATCACAACCACCTTGTGGTCAGTTGTTATGCACAGAACTTTTCTTCTCATTTCCAACTGTTAAAACGCCTAGCTACATGCAGAAGTTTTTATTAGACTCCAAGTGCATGACCTGCCACTTTTGTTTCACTGAATTTTTTCTGTATCTTATTCATCAAACCCATGCAATCTTTTCTATAGGTTAGTCCAATCCTCCTGTCGTGGCAGTGTTGTTCAACTTTGAGCTGTCAGCCAGCAGATTTCATCATTGTAGCAATGTAGTAAGTGTTACTCATTAAAATACTTGGTCAGATGGGCATCAGAGTTTGTCCTTGACATGACAATCCCCAGTATAACCTCTGTCTCAGCTTGACGTTATTCCTTGACACTGCTAATATGCAAATGTTTTGAGTGCGTTTCTTGGGAATATTCCAGAGTACTTAATATTTTATCATATTCAAATTGCAGTGTACAGAAGCACTACCATATCTAGGATGGAGTACACGGTTTTAATAATAATATTTCATTATTAAATAAATGTATAGTATCAGAAATAAGGGTATTACTGTGAGAGTATCTATAAAATTGTCTTTAAAATAGTCCTACTAGTCCAAAAAACTACTTGAAGTTACACCTGAAATACTGATTAACTTGAGCAGTGTCCTGACAGCCTGACAGTATTATAGTCTGTCAAGCAGATGCATTAAGGATCTCCTGCATTCGGCCAGCTTAGCGTGTGTGGCATGTAATTCTGAAAAAAGCCGAGCACGCTTTTATATCACCACAAATTATACTGCTTGGTTGTTTCTGATTAAACCGCCAGTGGCATCCACATTACTTAGGATTGAGTTTTTATACCACGGGACCTTGAGCTAAGGGTTCTTTTCCTAACCTTTCCTTTCCTTAGGATCTCTCTTCAGCTGGAAGTGTTGTGGACTATTATTTTTGACACAACACGGGTGATTTTTTTTT